>BHFT01019844.1:0-14284 GCA_004320025.1 Laticauda laticaudata
ACGTATGCAGTGAGTACACAACGGATGCATAGCATTTTCCAATGGATGGCAAGCTTTTTTTTAATGTTTTACATCCTGTTTTCATCCGTAAGTGCAGTGGGACAGGGGCTTTAATGCATAAGCTTTGTCTGATACTTTGACAAAGTGCAAACAACAGCTTGAATCTCTCTTTCCCTCTGACAGGATGTGTTTCAAATACAATATTGTGGGAAGAACCAACATTACAAACACTGGCCCCAGAACTCTGGTTGGCTAGATTCAGATAGCTTGTGGTTATTGTTTAAGATGCCTTTTTGTAATTTATGTGATTCTTGCTTTTGGAGCTTCACAAATCCCAAAAAATCACATTTAGAAAACAATGGTTTGATTAATAATAAATGAGGATATTTTTTGACTTCAGTTGCTTTTGCTAAATGCAGAAGAAAACAGTGAAGGAAACATTTAAGCTGGTAAATCAGACTTCAAGGGAGCATACCAGAAGTATGGACAGCATAACCTCAAACTATCCACTATTGACCTCACCCCATTCCTAAGAGGTCTGTAAGGGGCATGTATATGTGCACCATCGTGCCTACTGCCCCGTCCTATTGTCCCCATTTATTCATACCTATTTCCTGTATCCTTACTCATGTTTATACTTATATCTATTACCTTGTAAGCGACTGACAAATCAAATCAAATCAAATCAATAAATAATAATAGATAGCAAGGAGCACTGATATATTCAAAACTCAGGGTATTTTCAAAGAACTTAAGCCCATGTCACACTGCACCAACGGATGCAAAGAGGATGTAAAATGGACAAAAAAGCTTGCCATCCATTGTTAACGCGATTACTCACTGCTTCCATTTTGCTTTCCTCCTCTATCCATCGCAGCCATCCGTCTTATGATTGTTTCATCCGCTCAGTAAAGTTGGTGGCGCGCCCAAATATCCTTCTGCGCAGGAAAATAGTGTACCTTCCTCTATATCTTGTTCGAGTGCCGTTTCTGCAGTCTGCAACGCATCCGCTACGCATCTGTTACTGCATCCCGTTCACGCATCCACGCAACTCGCATCCGCTCGACGCGCAGGAAGCGGAACGGATTGCGAGAACAGCGATGCAGACAGATGCAGAAGCGATTGCCAATGAAACACAAGCGTTTATAACACAGAAAAACCCCTCACAGAGGACCTATCTCGCATACTTTAAGATGTCTAGAGTTATGCACCTAGACGATGCCTAGAGGATAGCCTTAGAGATGCGCAAAAGCGGGACACACTATACTTGCCTTAAAAAGGCGGAGCAACTCACTGCACTCACTTTCCGAACGCAGCAGCCCAGCTGTCAGATTCTGCGCTTATCTGATCTTCCTCTTCACAGCATCCAGTCCATGTAACGCATCGCTGATCGTAACAGCAGTCCTTTTGGCCAGCCAAATCCTTCTGCATCAGTGCGAAGTCCATCTTCACAGGCTGTGTGAACTCTACTACAGGAAAAGGAGCGCCAAGAAAGCGTCTGGGTTTGAAAGATGGTTACCAGAAGAGCAGAGACGGATTGTACAACAAGCTGAATGGTGGAGCTCAGAGAGACGAAGAACACCGGGCATTCCAGAACTTCAATGAGAGATGCCTCAGCCATGTTTGACTGAAGTGTCGGCAGCGCCTGATACCACCGTTGACAAAGGCAAAGAACCAACATTCCGGGCCCAGCCTCGGAACCTGGCAGTTATAAGGTGGGCACTCATTCTCTGCGCCCATCCTGCACCTCAGGGACTCACCTACAGGAGCATGCATTACGGCTGGGGGTGCCACAACAACGACATCAGTTGTCGTGTCAGAGAATAGTGTGCACGGCATCATCGAAGAAACTGCAGGCCGCTCCTCCAGTGCCCTCTCACCATGATGAAGGATGGAAAGAAAAGTGCAGAGCAGTGGTACCAGAGGTGGAACTTCCACACCACACAGTGGAGCATAGATGGCAAGGCACGTGGCCGTGCAAACGCCATGCCAAGTCGTGTCGTCCACTTATTTCAACTACAAGGCTTTTCAGCATCTCCTACCTTTGCCATTAGTCGATCGTGCTTGATACAAGTTCGATGTACCACTCGTGAATCGATGCTGTCAGGCAGCCGGCTTGATTTCGAATGCCAGGTATACAGATGCCCGACGTGACTCAAGGAGGGCCTGGAAGACAACCTCATCATGCGGCTTTCCAGAGTCCAGACCCACTTGCCAATGACAACGCAAAGATGTGCCTACTTCATCGTGGGGACTGACGCCTTTCCCTCACAACCTACCTCAATGAAGCCCTACACTTCAAGACACTCACCCGTGCAAGAGAGATCTTTAACTACGCTGTCCAGGGCAAGGCGGGTTGGTGGAGAATGGACACTCAGATTGCTGGGGCAACTCTCATCTGGCCAAAGGTCCAGTACCGTTCTTCACCACCATGCAGCATAGCCAGAGACCTGTGCAGAGAGATCATGGAACGCTTGCTGCATCCTGCACATATCTCAATCGCAGCGCCGATGATGACCGTGTAAAGACCTGCTACCCGTCTTGCAGGGAACATGGCTCGTGGGACTTCCAACAAGGAATATGGGGACAATGGAACCTGGGTGAATAGGAAAGGAAAGCTGAGACAGATGGGCGAAGAAACTGAAGCTAGAGGTAACAACGGCCACTGAAGGGAAGAAGCAGCGCAACGCTCCTGAAACCACGTGGTGCAAGTCCCTAGCTGGAGCAGTAAAGTCGTCAGACAGGGATGATAGTGATGATTGATATGATGCTTCCTTCAGCCTGTTCATGCACACTGATGAGATTAGGCGCATGTATGGTGAGGGTGAGCCTACCACATGTGACAGTTGCGTTTAATAAAAGAGTTGTAGTTTGTGTTGACATGTGTGGATGAGTATTTCTATTTATTTTATTGATAATAAAGGGCCATAGTTTCGGCACAAAGGAGGGTGGACAGTTACATCCACTAACGGAAGTTCACTATGCTTGCACTGGATGGTCATTCTGATCCCCACTGCTATCCTTACCCATCCCAGCACAGCTACTTACCCATTCCATCCACACAGGTATCGCCCTATCGCCACACTGCTATCTTAAAACCAATCCACAACATGCACAAGGTCTTAACTACCCATAATTCTAAAAAGTTTCACCAAGACTTTATTGAAAAAAAGAAATGAAGCAAGTGTGGATGAAGCCAAAGATAACTTTATTGAACAAACAAGCTGTAAATACAAAATGACCCAAGTTCAAGTGTGTCCCAAATAAAACTTCTAGAGGTAGCCAGCTACCCAGTTTCTGGCACTTCTTATGCTCACTCGGAAGTGCGTGTGTGCCCAATCTAAGGCGGTCGAAAGAGTCCAGGTTGCTTGTGGGTGGGTGGTGCTGGAGTGCCTGGTCGAAAGCGACCACTGGGGTGCCTGGCCTGAGAGGACAACAGTGACGGTGTGTTGCGAGAAGCTCTCGCGACAGCCTGGCTACAGCCCCTATGCAATGCTGAGAGGTCCTTCCTCATGTCAACTGGGGTGTCAGCCCCAGTACTGATGACAGACTGTAGAGGCCAGGGCGATTGGTGTGGGGTGGAGGAAGTGAGTGTGTAGCTGGGGTTGAGCCTGGTCCTCAGCTGCGTTGAAGACTGGCTGGGCTGGCATCGCCTGCATCTCGGCTTCATAATTGGCAGATGGAGCTGGCAATCAGATGGCCATCTGTAGGAACGGTCCGGCACGAGTGCTTGCCCTTATGATGTGTGCTGGACTGGAAGGGCTGCTGCTCTGTCTGCTGACCTCCTGGCTAGCCGATCTAGCTTCCTAGCTCGTGAGTAGGGCTACGTCATCTATGAAAGCCTCTGCTATCGTGAAGCTACATCTATTATCTGGTCCGGTTCGGCGACTGGACGTGTATCTGACCCTGTATCATCTGCGTGGTAGCAGGTGCCGCTGTCTTCAGCTGTTGGACTGTAACTCAGCTCCGGTGATCTCGTCCCACCAGCCTCGTGTACTGGTAGTGGCCCTCCAGCACGAGGAGGTCTGGACAATGCAGCATATCTGCTCGCTTATGCAACGTGTTCCTGACTTATAGATCTGCCTCTCTATTTTTGATTGGCAGTTTCTTAATTACACCAACCGCGCTTTTCGTACTAGGTCCCCTGTCTAACGTCTCTTCTGCTAGTCTGCTCTGGCCTGTGGGCGTATATCATTCTGATGTCGCAGTGCTCAGGCATCTACCTGCTTCGTATCCCAATATCAGTAAATCATTACTCCCTGCACTTCTTCTTGTACCATCGCGACTGCGCGACATACCTCCAACCACAACACGAGCAGTGTGACCCCAGTCACACGACACCATAAGCGACGCCCATAGAAAAAACAACACGACTGCTACCCAGTAGCGGACGCTCGGATCTGAACCGAGTGGAGTGCCGACTCTTGAGGTCACACCTCTCTCCACCGTGGAGCGACCCGTTACACCTATCCCTCCGTCTATCCGCTTGCCTCTCCTCCCACGGGCGCTCACCGTCGCTCTGTCTTGTGGGCGATGATTCTATCCAAGTACCGACAGTTACCATATGCTTTTAATACCACTAGGCTCTACTGCCCACCCGCTAGCTTCGAAGCCTCAAGTATACATGGGTGCTTCGCGCACTGTCTCCCCCGACGCATGCTTTTCAGCACATTCGGCCATAAAGGTGACCGAAGCACCGGCGCTATACCGGCATACGTCGCAACTACTTACCATCTTCGACGCTGTCTCCCGCTGCCATGAGTCCTCTTGTACGTCACTTTGGGCGTGTCCCTTCTGCGCTCCACGTCGCTTCCCTTCTACTTATTCTCGCAACTCCGTATTACGACAATACATAATGCCTTAATTCCGTAGAATCTCCTATCCACTGAATATCATGGTGAAGATCGATCGGGCAGTCAGGTACGTGACCAGCTTGATGCGAGACAAGGAGATCTCTATACTCTCACGGTTGCGTCGCGGAGTGGTTCCTGTCCCTGATCTCCAGCAGGACAAATGTGGGCTCTTCCCTCCTGCCTGTAACCTGTGTGCTCTACTGCGACTTTCTGTGTGACGTGCGTTGAGCTCGGGGGGGCATGGAGCTTGGCTCATCACTTGTGCTAAGCGGATCTCGCACTGCGTCTCGCTGTCTAACCCATCCCCCACACCAGGGAGGTTTCTCCCTCCTACGCGCTCCCAGCATCGCGCTTTGACATACAGCTGCCCGCGGGTCTCTAGCCATGGCAGCGCGTCCCACCAAGAAAGAGTCCTGCCTGAAGTCAGTGAGCCACTGTACTACTCCTGGCTGGAAAAGTGGCATGAGGTCGCAGCAGGACGTGCCGGAAGAGAGAGGGTAGTCGATAGAGCGGCCCTGACAACACTCACGGTGGCGCCGATCTCGCATCCTCTCAGGAACTGCACCTGTGCCATTTGACGGATAGAGTCTTCTCTAGTCTCGTCAGCTTTACTCCTGACTTGGCCAGATTTTCTGGTCAGGTGCACCTTTCCCGTAGCAACGGTATGGATGGCATATGTTCTTCCATCCCAGCTGCACGGAGCACCTCCAAAGTGTAACAGCACATATTGCTCCCCTACTACTCTCCAAGCAGCATGCCTTCGCGCTTGCGTGTCCCTCTGTACAGGCCGGTGCTCCCTATCCGCCACATACTCGATCCACGTCATGCTCTCCTCTCTCAGGTCCACTCTCAGCACCGTCAACTCCTCGCTGTTCACGCTCCTCCAGATGAAGATGCCCTTCCTCTTCCCTGTCCCCACCGTACGCTCTCTTACCTCCCTTGCCAGGACCAGATGGTCCTCTCATCAGCAGGAGCTCCCCAAAGGTGGTAGGGGCTGCTCCTGCCACACCTACCACCAGCTATCATAGCAGCGCCGCCAGCAGGATCTATCACTCAATCATCATCATCATCATCAACCAGCAGGTATACTATGAGTGATAACACTCAAGCATCTATTCATCATCATCAATCTGCAATGCGCCAGCAGGATCCATCATCACCATTCTTCACTACCTCTAATCCCTATCGTAAGTCTGCAGAACACAAAGGTGACCAGGAAATCGAGCAGGCAAGCATCAGCAGCAGAAAAAAACGGGTTAATTTTCCCCGCCCACCAGGGGGAGCGATCCCCACTAGCACCAGCTACAGCAGCAACCCAAGCGTCAGTGCACCACTCGGTACCAGCATCGAAGTAAGCACGCGCTCAGCAGCGATCATCGAGCACTCAGCATCCATGCAGTCACCTGAGGAGCACAAGAGCCTAGGCACCCATTGCGCAGCAACGTAAGAGTCAGCACGAACAGGATGAGTGTGCAACGACCCAGCGAAGTGCTCATCGAGCAGTGCACTCAAGCTAAGTCCAGGAGTGCTTACGCGAGCCAGGAGCCAGCAATAAGTTCAGCTGTCGTAAGCCAGAGTTAAAATCTAAGACCTCAGCCAGACAGGATAAGCGGCGTCATAGCCACCACCAGGAGCAGCCTATATCCAGCGTGCAGAGTCACACACAAGCATGAATCGCACCACTTTGCGCCAGCAGGCCAGGCTTCAGCAGGAAAAAGCTGCTCAAGCATCCAGACAACTGCAAGCCTCGGGAGCTTTGAGGATCTGTCTACTCCCGATACGCAGGCAGAACCGTCACGCAGCAGAGTAGTAAGCAGTCAGAAGGGGCACAGGGGAGCGGGAGGTTGGCCACCTGCCGCTCTTTGCCAGGGATTGGGTGAGTGTGCGGTCTAGGTCCTTGAAGAGGCCTTGTTCACTTCTTGCCGCCGTTGTCGGCGTTTGCTGGCCCTGGTCTCAGTGTAGAGGGCTTTGGTCAGCACAAGAGCTTCAGGTCCAGTGAAGTGCCTGGCAGGCAAGTCCTTCGCCAGGAAAGGCTGGGCTGGCGGCACGGCATTGGCACCGTCCAGGCCAGCTAAGGCTGGCAGCCAGAGGGCTGCCAGAGCAACGAGGGCCTGGAATGCAACTGTAGCGCACACTGGCAGCAACAGGCTGGCAGGCAGGCAGAGCATTGCAAAGGCTAGCATAGGCTGAGACTGGCCAGGGAGGCTATTTGCAGGAGTGCTAGCAGACTTGGCAGGAGCGGTGGCACTCAAGATCTGCAGTGTGCAGGCTATCGCCAGCACGTCCGGGCCGAAGGCTAAGCGAGATTCTCGTATGTATCCTGCAGGCAGGTCTTTCTCAACCGAAATTGCAGTCCACCTTCGTGTGCCCGTCGTGGTACCTGACGCGTTGCCCTTTATATCTGGGGGCTTGCGCACAGCATCCCCCCAACATGCCGCAAAATTAATCCAGGCATCGCTACGCCGCCTTCGCCCGCTCTCGTTGCATACCGCTTCATGACTGCTGTGCATCATGCTAGCTGCATTCCACCTGCTATCTGTCTTCGCGTGTCTGCTTTGCTCTTTGGACCCCCTGAATCCCATGCGTGATGTCCGGCTCATCCGCTCCATTCCGCTTCTCATCACATGTCAACCGCTTAGGCTTCCGCTTCCCTCGCCATCTTCATCTTTCCATCGCCTGCTCTGGCATCCGCCCCGCGTCCGATGTATACTCCGCTTCTCAGCGTTAATGCAACACACCGCATTTTTGCCCCTTTGAGAGCGGATAACAACGGATGGAACATTTTGCTCGTCCGTTGTGTCCGTTTTGCATCCGTTGGGCAGTGTGACAGGGTCTTTACATAAAGGAATTCATAGAGAATAGAAATATCTTTATTTGCTTAGAGTTCCCCTGAGTATCTAACTGCAGCTGCCACTAATTGTTATTGGCTCTCTGCTTTAACCAGCTGATGAATTTTATTCATTAAAAGTTGGATCTATGTCTAATATAAACTATATTACCATATTCATATGATGAAATGTTCACTGTCCTTCAAATTCTCTGGAGAGAAATAGAAAACTAGATGATAGGGAGAAACGTTTCAACTAAGACACTTTCCTGACATGCCAGTCAAAACATTTAATTCCTTTAGGATCTGAAAGAGAATACCATGAGTTTTAGTCCTGCCGTAGCCCTGAAATCCAGCTGGGTAACCTTGGGCCAGTCACTCTTTCTTAGCCTAACCCACTTCACAGGGTTATTATTGTGGGGAAAATAGGAAGAGGAAGGAATATTGTGTGTTTGCTGCAATGAGTTATTTGTAAATATAATAAAGGCAGGATACAAATCAAATAAACATATAAACATATAAACATGTAAACAAACAAACAAACAAACAAATAAACAAATAAATAAATAAATTTCAACCTTTTAGTTCTCCCTCTGTTTTTCTAATGTAGGACATCAGCCCACCCTGCAAGGTTGGCTATTTAAACCTTCTTACAGAACTCAAATATCTTTGAAAAGAGGAAGATGGGCTGCCTGGTTTGGAGATTGACACTTGCCTTAATTAGTTTCCAATAATGTTTCATAATTCCAATCAGAAAATGCCTGATCCATTTTGCTCTCTCATTGTGTGTGCCTTGCTGCCATTCTTGTTTTAGGATTGGTTTTGCAATATTGGCTAACTAAATCTGGGGAAAGAGAGGAGAAGAGAGGATAGGATGATAATGATAACAACAACAACAATAATAATAATAACAACAATTGGTGCTGACAGGATCACCATTGGTCAGCTGCAGAAGGCCACATTACTGGGATCTGCTTGCATAATCCGCTGATACAGCATAACCCGCTGATTAATCTTAAACACTTGGGAAGTGTTCGACTAGTGATTTGTGATATGAAACCCAACATGGTTATCTTGTTTGCTGTGCATACTGTCATTTTTTGTGAATAATAATAATAATAATAATAATAATAATAATAATAATAGTAATAATAATTTTTAAGAGAAAAGATAATATAGAATTATGACCAACCCTTCTTTCCATCAAATAGTTATGGTCTTATGCTTTCCTGTCCTTCTTTTTCTCTTTTCTCTTACTTTATCATTCCCTTTCCCTCCCTTTTAATTCCTTTTCATCTCCAAATCCATACACCATCAATCCAGTATTTTCTCTGTGAACAAAAAGTCCCTAGAAGCTTTCCAGTTGAAATGCTAGTGGTCTTCATCATTGATTTGGAGACTTTTGTCCAAGTGATTTGAGCAACGTCTGCTGATGGTCCAAGCTCTACAACATGGTAGGCCATTTTGGAAATTCATTCTGTGCCAGTGAAATCAATTTGCTTGCAAACCAGAAATGATTTTTTAATGAAGATTCATGCACTGAAATGAGTCCACATTAATGGCATGCTTGCAACTATTCAGTTCTGTTCTCTTCAAAGCTAGTCACCACAGCCAAATTTTCAAGCTCTAGTGTTCATATTAATAGCAACGGAAGCTGCACAATGATCCAGCACAAAAGCTAATTGACCTGCAGGCCACTTTTAGAACAAAAGGGGACATAATTGAATTTCTGGTGCTGTGCAGTACCACTGCTATGTACTTTGAATGCCCTTGCAGTTTTAAATGACTAGCATTTACCATACAATCCCTAGTTGAAATGATTGCTGCTAAATAGAAGACGCTAATAGTGAGAGGTTATTTTTCTTAAAAGGGGAACTACGACTCTATCTCTGAGGAAATTGTACAGACTGCTTTTGTTCCTGAGAACAGAGTAAATTAGCACTAGGAGAAATAACTCACAGAGGAGCATAGGAAGATCAAGGAGGAGGAAGATCAGGTAGATAGCTTGTTGCTGTATACCTGATTTTCCCTGTTTTAAGTAATTATCCCAGCCTATGGGATTTATTTTGCAAGAAGATAATAGTATAGAATAATATACTAATATTAATAAGACCAGTCAATGGTATTTGTGATGTATTTTTGAATGTTCAGTTGACTGAGTTTCATGTTTAATTAATAATGATGATGATGATGATGATGATGATGATGATGATGATGATGATGATGATGATGATACCAAGCAGTGGCATGACAAACTAGCAACAATGGTACATTGGAAGATCTGCAAGAAATATGATTTGCCTATAAGCAAGAATTGGTGGGACCATAAAATAGAAAAAGTCATAGAAAATGAAGAAGTTAAATTGTTCTGGGACTTCAGAATCCCAACAGACAAGCATCTGCCACATAACACCCTAGATTTAGCAGTTGTCAATAAGAAAGACAAAAACGTCTAGCTAGTGGATGTGGCAGTGCCTGAAGACAGCAGAAGAGATAAGAAAGAACTGGAGAAGACAACAAAATACAAAGACCTACAAATACAAATACAACGTCTATGGCAAAGGCAAGCAAGGGTAGTACCAATAGTAATAGGTGCCTTGGGTGCAGTCTCAAAACAATTGGAGCATCACTTGAACACCATCATTGGCATTGACAAATTTGCCATCAGTCAATTGCAGAAGGTGGTCTTACTTGGAACTGCTTTCATCCTGCGAAGATATCTGTAACACTGTCAAACATCCAGATTTGCCTATCCCAGATCCTTGGTAAGGACTCGATAGATAGGCAAAAATGCCAAACCCAGTCTGAACATCTGGCTGACTGTGATGATGATGATGATGATAACAACAACAACAATAATAATTTTGGCTGAAGGCACTAACAAGCTTACATGAAAGACTTGCTGTCCATACCTAGCAACTGCATTGATAGTTTCCAGAAACCAGACGCAATTTTGTTTGAGTTACTCATACACTGTGGGCTTCAGTGCATGAGTTTTGCTATCAAAGCTTTCACTGAATAGGAATTGGGGATGTAAAAAAATTCCATCACAGATTTCCTGTAGATTGTAACTGGCATTGCAGTCCGACAGAGAGAGAGAGAGAGAGAGAGAGAGAGAGAGAGAGAGAGAGAGAGAGAGAGAGAGAGAGAGACAAAGAGAAAGAAAGAGACAGAGACAGAGATAGAGATACACAGAGAAAGAGAGAGAGAGAGAGAGAGACAGAGACAGAGACAGAGACAGAGAGACAGAGACAGAGACAGAGACACACAAAGAGAAACACACACACACACACACACAGACAGAGACAGAGAGACAGAGAGACAGAGAGAGAGAGACAGAGACACACAGAGAAAGAGACAGAGACAGAGACAGACAGACACACACACACACACAGAATGTTAGAAACAAGGTTCTGATCTGAATGCAGATGGGTCATTCTAAAAAAGGGCAAGTTGCCTGGAACAGAGGCTGAGTTTACTCTGATAGCATAATGTGCAGTATAAAATTGAAAAGTAGATGACAAAACCAGAATGCTGAGAATACCTATATTTATTGTAATCGTGGGCTTTAATCATGGGATAAGTAAATTGAGGTGTTGTGTTGCTGCCCTGAAGTTTGGAGAAGAAAGTAGGAAAGTTCTCTTTCATTTTCTGGAGTATGTTGATCTTAATTGTACATATTTTTTTCTCTTGGTACATACATACATACATACATACATACATACATACATACATACATACATACATACATATATATGCTGTTCAGCTTCCTTCGGGTATTATTTCCCACGTCATTGTTTATAGTTGCTGGCTTTTTAAAAGTTGTAGCAATGTTTCAGCAAGAATCTCATCTGCCATCATTCAAAAACTTCTGGTATTGAAGTTCACTGTGAGTCAGCTAATCACAGCCGTTTCAGTTTTAAATTTGAGGTTAGCCTACTGGCTGAGCCAGAATGGTTTTTTTTTTTCTTCATCCTGATTGGTTTTGGTCAGGTCTTAGTCTGTGGTTTATTGTCTTGGAAGTTTGCTGTGTTTCTTGCTTGATTGGGTGTTTTTCTAGATTTCTTCTTGTTTTGTTTTTGTGGTTTTGATTAGCTGGCCACATTGTGTTCCTGTATTGCAGGCTTTTAAGTTGGCAGCTTGGCTCCGAGTAAAAAGGACGCTATCATTTGTTAGGAAGCTAGGTTTCCTCTGGGTGCTGGTTGGGGTGTGTTTGGACTTCTCAGGGGGAGTCTGTTGTTCCCGGTGTTTTTGCCTGGCTGTGGTGTGGAGAGTTTTTTTTTTTTTGAGAGTGCAGGCTTCCAAATGAACTGACAGTTCTGGTGGAATCATCTCTTTCCTATTATTCATGCTTTTCAGGTTTTTCTTTTTTTTTTTTTTCAAATCAATCAATGGCTTCTCTGATAATTCGTGTGGCTGGGGTTTCCTATAGTGGGTTAGGGTTATGGTGCCATTGAAGTTGATGCTATGACCTGTTGGGACTTTCAATGTGTTGGAACTAGTGAGGAGGTGTGTTCCAGCTTTTTTACTGCATTTTTGTGTTCATCCAGGCGGGTACTTATTCTTCTATTGGTCTGTCCAATGTACGTAGCCGGGAATGATGCACAGGGGACTTCATATAAGCCTTGGTTTTCCAGGTCAATTTTATGTGTTGTGTTGTGACCCTTATTATTCAAGTCTCCATCAAAGCCGCTCTCTCTGCTTATTTAGTTAGCTAGCTATCTTAGCAAAGCACAATACGTTTGGTATGTGAAATGTCATTTTTGAGAAAGTGATCCCAATCTTTCAGCTGGCAGGTGATGCTTCCTAATGTGCTGCATATTGCCTGTGTTATCCACGTCCAGTGGATTGATCACAGGCACCAGATGAGCAATCTGTTGTGAACAGGTTTGTGTTGCTTTCCTCTCTGTTCAGAAGAGATTTGCTTTCAAAACATCTGTGAGGACCTGCTGTGTTAAGAAACAAGCTAGCTCTCTCCCTTCATCTGTTTTCTGCCTCTTTTGCATTGTGGTAGTTACACAGGCGGCCTGGGGGCATGGTTAGAAAAGAAAGTCAATTCTAAATTGAAGAGATGCAATGGAAGGAGATCTATAGCAGTTGAGAAAAGTGAGTAAACTAAACAAGCAGAAAAAAAGAACCTTGATTTTCTTTAAGCAATCATATCCATCAGAATCCACTGGAGCTGGACAGTCAATAAAAATTAAATAAATAAAAATTAAATTAATAGCAATAGCACTTGGACTTATACACCACTTTACAGTGCTTTTACAGTCCTCTCTAAGCGGAGTCAGCATATTGCCCCCAACAATCTAAGTCCTCATTTTACCCACCTCGGAAGGATGGAAGGCTGAGTCAATCTTGAACCTGGTGAGATTTGAACTGCTGAACACTGCACATGTTATGGTAGCATCTTAAGAAAACTTTGATTTAATAAAGTCTCCTATAGTAAGCTCTGTTCAAGTTTATTTACTTATTTATTTGAATGGGTTGGTCACCCAATTCCAGCAGACTCTCAAGCTATAACTTAATGTAATTCAAAGAGCATTGATTTTAATATAAAAAGGGCAGGTGGATGAACATTAGAAGGAACCTAATGGATTGGTCTAAAAACTCTGATTTTATTTTCCCAACTTCTAGATCTATTGAATTTCAGTTTCAATACATATACATGCATATTTACAAAAAGAATGGAATGCCAATAATTACATTTCTGCCATATAAAATTGCCTCACTCACCTCATTCTGATCAATGTCTGAAATGCCCCAATTTTATGGAATATGTTGGATCACTGAATAAGTGAACAGAGAGAGTAATCAGTAGATTACTAATGAAATTTAACAGGAGAATATTTGGAAGAGCCGTGGTGGGACAGTGATTAGAATTCAGTATTGCAGGCTAACTCCGCTCACTGCCAAGAGTTCAGTCCTGACTAGATTAAGGTTGCCTCAGCCTTCCATTCTTCCGGGGTTGCAAAATGAGGACTCAGATTGCTGGGGGAAATATGCTGACTTTGTAAACTGCTTAGCCTGAGTACTAGAAAGCACCATGAAGTGGTGTATAAGTCTAAGTACTATTGCTAAGAATCTTTTCAAGTCAACAGTTGGTATCTGACTAACCTAAAAATCTGAGAAGAGAACATGAAAAAAATATAAGTTTTTCTGCTTATACTACTTTAAGAAACAAGCTGTAGATGATAGTTGCAACTTTCAATGTTGATGATTGCCATGATTCTGATGAAGTGGATGGCCTATTCAAATTGGGTGAATGAAGAATGTTCTTGTTAAGTCGCGGGAAAAAGAGATGCAAGACCAGTGTGACTTTCAGCTCTTTATTTAGTTCCTGAAATCTCTCTGACTGTGGAGCCACAGCAGCCTCTTTTTCTGCGGCTGCTCACGGCTCGTGGTCAATGATGGCTCCTTGAATCTCCCACTGCTCAGGTGGACCAATCACAGGTGGCCATTGTGAACCAATCACAGTAGTGTTGAAGAACCAATCACAGTGTAGTATTGGTAGACCAATAAGGAGGTGGTATTACAAGTATGCTAATATAGAACACCCCTCCCCACTTGGTTTAGTCCAACCTACGTTACGTAGTCACGTAAG
>BHFT01019846.1:0-19154 GCA_004320025.1 Laticauda laticaudata
TTCTCGTCCGCTGTGTCCTTTTTACAAATGTTTTGCATCCGTTGGGCAGTGTGACAGGGCCTTAACATTATTTAAGAGGAAGGCTGGCCTGGGAAGGCGCACCATTAAAGAACTGCCAATCATTTAGTCTGCTGGAAGTGTTCTAAGCCAGAGATGAACTTCTGGGGAAATGACACATTTGGGTGAACAAATGGTGTACTTAAAGGGTCTTAAACTTGGCAAGTTTAAATCCCAAAATTGCTGTGGACTTCAACTCCCAAAATTGCTGAGCTAGCATGACTGGAGGAGGAATTCTGGGAGTTGAAGTCCACAAGTTTTGAACTTGCCAAGTTTGAAGATCTTTGGTATACTTGACAGAAAAAGTGCAGAGAAGAGCAACCAGGATGATTAGGGGACTAGAAACTTAAACATATGAAGAACAGTTACAGGAACAGGGCATGGGTAGTCTAGTGAAGAGAAGGACCAGGGGAGACATGATAGCAGTCTTCCAATATTTGAGGGGCTGCCATAGAGAGGAGGNGCTCCTGTAGGCCATACAAGGAATAATGGATGGAAACTGAACAAGGAGAGATTTAACCTGGAAATAAGGAGAAACTTTCTGACAGTGACAACAATCAACCAATGGAACAGTTTGCCCTCAGACGTTGTGGGAGCGCCATCACTTGAGACCTTCAAGAAGAGATTGGACTGCCATTTGTCTGAAATGGTGCAGGGTCTTCTGCTTGGGGGGGTTGGACTAGATGACCTACAAGGTCCCTTCCAACTCTGATTATCCGTTAATCTGATCATTATGAAATTTGATATTATCACTCATTGGATCAAATTCAGAATATAAATAAAAAAACTAAAAAAACACTAACACTAATATGATTCTGCAATCATTCACTTAGAAACCATTTGAAGTTACAACAGCACTGAAAAAAGTAACTTATGATGGGTCTCTACACACCTGTCACAACATCCCCATAGTTATATCGCCATAATTCAGTTCCTTGGCAACTGTCATGTATTTATGATGATTGCAACATCCCAGGTGTCAGGATTCTGGCAGTTACTCCAATTATATAGTTGACACCAGGATCATGTGACCTTCCCAACTGGCTTCTGACAAGCCAAGTCAATGGGGGAAGCTGGATTCATTCATGACTGCATGATTCACTTAACAACTGCAGTGATTTGCTTAACAACCATGGCAAAAAAAAAAGCTTGTAATCAGGCAAGGCTCATTTAAAAGCCACTTGGCTTAGCACTGGAAATTCTGGTCCCAATTCTGGTCACAAGTTGAAGACTATCTGTAATATTTGCTTGATGAACATTTCACCCACACTTCTTTTGTCTTTAAGAAAGCCACTATTGTTTAAAGGAATAGCAAAGAGAACCATGGGATGTCAACTATGAGGAATATGATCCTTGTTAAGAAGAAGGAGGCCACCAGATGCATGCTTATTTGTGCAAAATAAATGTCCTGATTTTGATGCTAATGAACCAATGATGGGATTCAAATTTTTTTACTACCGGTTCTGTGGGCGTGACTTGGTGGGTGTGGCAGGGAAAGGATACTGTAAAATCTTCAGTCAGAGCTGGTATTTGTTGGTTCTCCAGACTACTCAAATTTTCCGCTACTGGTTCTCCAGAACTGTTCAGAACCTGCTGAATATTACCTTTGTAATGAACCACCCCTGGATGTCCATTTGTATTTCCACCTTGATTTTCAAAGTTTTAACTAACTTTTTTTATATATGTAGTAGAAAGTTCTTATCTGGCTCTTTTTCTTGGCTTGCTCTTTGTGTTTCCACTTTAGCTTTCTTCTCTGACTCATAATCCACACATTTTTACCATCCAGTAGTTCTAATATTTCTGCATCAAGCAAACTTCATTTCATATCAGTCTTCAAATGTATTCCTTCAAATACAACTTTTGGAGATAACGTATGCACAGAAACATGTATCATTACTTTCATTGCTGACATTGTAGTTACTAATTTCTGGCTCTACGCTTTGAAAATCTCCTGATATGTGTTAAATATTATAATATTTTGTGTTATTTTGTAAAGTTAGGTTCCTGTTCCCTCCCCCCTTTTCCTTTTCTGCCTTAGAGTTATTAGTGCCCTCTAGTGTCCAATTTCTGAAATCAAAAAGTCTCAGATCTCTGTTATGGCTTAAGATCTGTTCCCATAAATTTGAATTCCATGTTTGTTTTTTATATCATTATTTCCAAAATCTTATAGTTAAATCCTCAATATTCAAAGTTTGTCTGGACCCTTAATTTGTTTATAATTTCTTATTTAATAGACTACATGGCTAATCATCTAATGAATAGTAAGACTTCATTGTAAGGAATTAATTTTGCTTTCCCTGACAAGTTTTTTTGGGTGGGTTAAATTCATTATTCAACCGTTTCCTTCCTCCTTATATCTGTGGTAGAAGTTAAAACAATGCTCCCTAATTTCTTGAGAGTACCAGGGTGCAGAAATCTAAAGTTAAGTTTTCATAGAAGCCTTAACTATGCAGCATATGGTCAAGGATGATTTCTTGATGGAAGCTGCTAGGTATGTATGTAGCTCTATAATATTGAAAGAAAAGGCTGAAGGGAGTAATAGCATTTCAGCTTAATTTATAAATGGCCCTGATTTAGGGGTATCAGGTAAGATAATAACCTGCTTCCTTTCAGCCTTTTGATTCATGAGGCCTCTGTTGATCATAAAGTCCAAGTTCAAAAGCTGAAACGTCGCTTCTGTAAATCTTATCTCACTAGAGTTAGTGAAAAAGGGACAGATTTTATTTTATTTTTTAAAAAAGAGCCTTAAATTTTGTGTTGAATGTGTTTTCTAGTTTAGGGGGAAATTTTTCACATACATGTTTGGATTTAACTCTATGGTCATTTTAATACAAGTTACTTTTCTTAAGAAAATTGAGATGAAATGGATAGTGGTTTGCTCTGACAGATTTTTGCAAGAGCATTTGTTTCATTCTTGATGCAAAATTTAAATATGGCATGGATCATGTGTAATCCTCAGCTAACTCAGCCAGGCATTATTAAAATATCTGCAGCCAAAAGGAAGTAGGTAGAGTATTTTTGAATAGCTGAGACTATGTTTGAGTATTAAACTGTGAAGATTATTCTGAACTGAAATGGGGATTTTGAATTATTGTCAAATGGACAAATAAAAAGGTATGACAAAAAAATAAACCAAAGATGAACATAATACACCACAGAGCTCCTATTAGTTATATATTAAGGAAGAGAAGCATTTTGAAAGGAGGCCTGGGATGGAAATATGATATAAATATTAAGATTTTCAAAAAGACATAATTTGCACCTCTACACCTACACCTATGTGCAGGGATGGCATTCAAATTTCTTAACAACCGGTTCTGTGGCCATGGCCTAATTTGTGGGTGTGGCTTGGTGGTCATGTGACTGGCTGGGTATGGCTTGTATATAAATATTGTAAATATATATGTAAAGATTGAATTTTCTAATTTAAAAAAAGAGCAACTTTTACCCAAAATCAAGAAAAGCAGGCAGGCAGGCAGATTGAACTGCTTGCAGAATTACAGCTTCGCTCCCAGATCTATTTTTTTGCAATCTGCTGCCTGAGTCTGCACTGAAAAATAGAAGCTTCAATCCTAAGGAAGGTTCAGCTTTGCTTTCAGGCCACTTCTCCCTCCTCCAACACCCTGAATACCACCCCTGACTGGGCTTCAGGGAAGCCTCCTGGTTGGGGTGGGTGGGGAGGGGAGGGGAGGGGCCAGTCAGTGGTGTGATTTGCCAGTTCTCCAAACTGTGCAGAATCATAACAACTGGTTCTATAGAACTGGTCCGAACTGGTAGAATCCCACTTCTGGCTATATGACATAATTATATATTATATCTACAAACTATAATTATAAACTATATAACATAATTACCTAATCTATAGAAAATCCAAGTTCTTTTGACCCAGTGAGAGCATAACCTTGCAACTGAACTTGAAAAGCTCATTATAGGAATGGATGATTATTGTAGTTAAGAACTGAACAGGAAAAAAACACACATAAAATGACCAGGTTGGATTAGACAAAAGTCTTCATTAATCCATTATTTTGGTTCTAACTTGTATCCTAAATGGAAAAGAGTAGCTGTAATAATCATGTACCTTAAAACAAAATGAAATCCAATTTGGGGCTTCATCTAAAGCTCAATATCATGTCATATCAATATTAATATCAGTGCATCTGTATGTCCCATAGGAGTGTCTCTGTTGACCAGAATCAGTTTAACTAGTGCATTCATCAGGAGGATCCCCAACATATGTGAATGAAAGGAGAGGGGGCCATAATATACCTTCCCAGCCATGCCCCAAGAGTAGTATTAGTACTCAAGCAGTACCTTGAGATACAGGCAGTCTCACTATGATTGCTTTCACACATTTGTCAGGACCATATGGTGCCAAGTATGTGGACAGTAGATCTGAACTATTGATTTTTTTTTTTTATAGCTTGACATGTTTTATTTTCACTGTCTTGATATTTTTGTATTCTGCCTGGAATTGCTGGAAGTGAGATGGTAGAGAAATGATTATATGAATAGATATTACACAGGAATACCAACAGAAGCAATAAAGAAAAAGTTAGAGCAATATTGTATTAGTGAGATGGAACTGGCAGTAGGGAGGCCTAGGTTCAGATGTACTGTTGGTGAGAGAAAGATGATTTGGGGTGACTTTGGACCACTTTAATTCAAAGTTGATGTGGGGAAAATAGGAGAAAGAATACAGAATAACAGAGTTGAGGATTATCTTTTCAAACCCTCTGCCCAAACAAGAGACCCTACATTATTCTCTTCCTAAAAACCTTCAGGGTTGCAACCCACAACTCTGAAGGCACTGATACATTATTACACTGTCAGGAAATTTTTCCTTAAGCCCATGTCCCACTGCACCAACGGATGCAAAGAGGATGTAAAACGTTAAAAAAAGCTTGCCATCCATTGGAACCAGGGAAAAGGTACAATGCAACATCTGTTGTATATCACTGCATTACATGTTTCATTACGCTCTATCCCTCCCAGCATCCGTCCACTGAGATTTCATCCACCCAAGAAGTTTTGAGCTTGCACAAAACTGTGAACAGATGAACTTTTCGCTGGTACGATGTAAAATCCGATGTGACATCTCGAGCAACAAACGTTCTATGTCTGTTTATCATCCGTTAAAACGTCCACTGTTATCCTCTCTTCTGCATCCTCTTGAGCATCCTCGCAAGTTCACAATCCCTGTTGCAGCTGAAAATGGAAAGAGGGATGGAAACCAAAAAGTACATGGAACGTTCTACACAGCACGGAAATAGAAAGGATGCGCAGTGAACGTTTGCATCTAATATACATCCGCTAGCTTCCTTGAACCATCCGTTTAACATCCCCGCAACATTTACTACCCCGTCCGTTCTTTTCCATTCTGTTTATGCAAATTTTTCGCCACTTTTTGGAGTGGATGACAACGGATTGGAAGCCACCCCCGAATAATTTTAGCTCATCCACTTGTGCACTGTGTCCTTTATGCATAAGTTTTGCGTCTTACAAACATTGGAAGATTGCTATCATTTCAGCTCTAGTTTTTCTCTTTGTTGGAGTAGACAGTTATTTCCTTTAAACATTCACCATATGTTTAAAGGACCCCTTTAAACCAGACCCTTAATCATATTTGTTGCTCTTCTCTGTACTCTTTTTAGAGTTTCAACATCTTTTTTTGTATCATGATCAGAATGGACCATTATTCCAAGTACAGTCTTAGCAAAGCAGTACAAATGTGATCATGATACTATCCTTCTGTTGATGCAGCCTAGGATTGCATTGGCTTTTTTTGGCAACTACAACACATTGCTGAATCATACTTAATTGGTTGTCATCTGACAGTTACTGCTATTGAGCCAGGTTCCATCTCTTCTATACCTGTGGTTTTTTGGTTGTTTTTTTTTCTTGCCTAAGTACAAAACTTTCCTTTTTCCACTATTGAATTGCATTTTGTTGGCTAGAGCCTGGTGTTCATGTCTGTCGAGATCTTTCTGGATCTTCTAAAGCCTATCTTCCCTGCAGCTTGGTGTCTTCTGCAAATTTCATGAGTAATTTCATGAGTAATCTAAATTGTTCATGAAGATGATGATGAGTTTTGGGGTCTAAGACAGAACCTTGGAGTACCAGGATTAAAATAAGTGAACATGACCTAGAACTCCCCTGGCACCTCCCTTCCCTCCTTCAAGCTTGCTAGACAGTTGCACTGATCAGTAAGGAAGCAGAGCCTCTTATTTAACAGAAAATAAAAAAGCCTACTGAACTCTCAGTGACAACTTTGCTCGTTCCCTCATTGACTTTGTCTTTCTTCTTCCTAGGAAGAAAGTAAGGACAGAGAATTAGAAAGGTTTATGTGCTTTATCTTTAAGAATAAATAAGCAGAGTGAAAAAAAAAGGAAAGAATAGGTAGGAATGAAAGAGAGATGAGTAGAATGATGCATATATTTATGGTGCATATACTCCTATATGTTTGAATGGCTGTGAGGCATGTAAAAGATTAAACAACATGAGACAAGTGCTTTTGTGTGTGTACACATCCTCCTATTCTAGCTCAGCCTACTTTGAACTCTCTCTACTAGACCACTTCTGATCTTGAAGCACATCTTTAATTTAAACATAGTCTTAAATTAACAGATTGCATGCAGGTAAATGAGGTATAAAAAGAAAAACATTTTAACCATTTTCAGAGGTCTTTGTCCTCTCCAGTGTCACTCCTCTCCCTAGCACCATTTTCATCAACTCCTGTGAGTTATTTGATGATATTACAGTGCTAATTCCAGCCCCACTGACAGAATCAGATGCCTTGTTATAACCTGTTGGATTAAACAACACTGTCATATGAAGCTGAGGACAATGACATGAAGAAAAGTCGCATCAAAAGAGCTCATGCTACCATGTTGAAAATACAAGAAAATTGAGGGTAATTTTCAATAGACAAAAAGAAGCATGAGAACTGAGAGACTAGTTCAGCTCAGTCCGAGTTTTACAGCACTTTTTAATAATTTTAACATATATTTAACGGTGATTTTACAAATACTATTCCCTATACAAAAATATCTTCATATTGCAATTTGGCAGGAATAAATAGTGGCATAGCTACATTTTCCTGGTGAGTTTGTAACTATTTTGTCAGATTTGCCACCAGACTGAATTATTCCAAAATAATAATAAAAAGTACCAATATGATGCCACTCTCAAATTTCATGGTAGGAAAATATTTAACTAATAAAAGAAATTCATAGGATTTAAAATTAGGGTGAGACTTTTTTTAAGACACTCCAACTCCCCTTTCTATACTTTCTACCTTTCTCTGGGTTTGAGTGTACCTGTTGTAATTAATTGTAATTGAATGGTTGTGCAATCTAGGAAGACATTTTCTTGGATCAAGAATCTGATGAGAAACTAAAATAGGAAAAGAAAATAGAGTAAGAGTAGCATGCATACTGGACATAATATCTACGATTTGGATTAACCTAATTTTATCTGAAAGTGCTTGCTTGCTTTTTTCTTAGCTTTCCTGGCATCTCAATTTCAATTATTCTGGATGCAAAATGAGAATCTCTGATTACTGTAGCATTTGTTTCTTTACTATCAGTGAGTGAAATGAAATGACTTTGTGACATGCTTGGTTTTTATCACACGTGGAAGTGTGAGAATCAATTCTTTGATTTTGGACATGTAAGCATTTTGCTAGGTTTGTCACTGCTCAAAAAAAATAAAGGGAACACTTGAACAACACAATGTAACTCCAAATCAATCACACTTCTGTGAAATCAAACTGTCCACTTAGGTAGCAACGACAATCAATTTCACATGCTGGTTGTGGCATGGAAGTAGACAACAGGTGGAAAGGCCATAGGCAGGTAGCTAGACATCTCCAATAAAGAGTGGTTCTGCAGTGGTGACCACAGACCACTTCTCAGTTCCTATGCTTTCTGGCTGATGTTTGCGTCCACTGTTGAATGCTGGTGGTGCTTTTCACATCCTAGTTGGTAGCATGAGAACGGAGTCTACAACCACAAAAGTGGCTCAGTGTGGTGCAGCTCATCCAGGAGACACATCAATGCGACTGTGCAAGAAGGTTTTGCTGTGTTTGTCATTTTTTTTTTTTTGTGTAGTGGTCCAGAGCATGGAGTGCTTACCAGGAAGACAGGCCAGTAACATCAGGAGATGTGGAGGAGGATGAGGAGGGCAACAACCCAGCATCAGAACTGCTACCTCCACTTGTGCAAGGAGGGACACGGAGGAGCACGCCAGAGCCTCTGGCCAAAATTACCCTCAGCGGGCCATCAAATGTGGCATGTGGCATGCCTCAAACGTCAGAAACAGACTCCATGAGGGAGTGGTATGAGGGCCTGATGTCCGCAGGTGGGGTTGTGCTGCAAGCCCATATACTGTGCGCAGACATTTTGCATTGCGCAAGAACACCAAGATTGGGCCATTCATCACTGCACCCTGTGCTCCTTCACAGATGAAAGCAGGTTTCACCAACTGAGCACATGGTGACAGAGACGTAACAGGGTCTGGAGATGCGTGGAGAACATTTTAGCTGCCTGCAACATCCTCCAAGCATGACCAGTTTGCAGTGTCAGTAATGGTGTGGGATGGCCATTTTTTTTAAGGGGCTTGCAAGCCCTCCATGTGCTCACCAGAGGTAGCCTGAACTGCGCATTAGGTACCGAGATGAGATCTCAAGACCCCTTGTGAGACTATATGCTGGTATGGTTGGTCTGGGTTCCTCTAATGCATGACAATTGCTTACCTTATGTGGCTGGGAGTGTGTCAGTAGTTCCTGCAAGATGAAGGCAATGATGCATGGACTGCCCGCCTGTTCCCAGACCTGAATCCAATTGAGCACATATGGTTTTCTTTCGCTCCCAATTCACCAATGCCACGTTGCACCAACAGACTGTCAGGGTTGGGGGATGTCTTTAGTCCAGGTGTACGAGGATATCCTTCAGGAGACCATCTGCACACTTCATCAGGAGCATTGCCCAGGCATTGTAGGGAGGTCATATAGGCATGTGGAGGCCACACCACAACTACTGAGCCTCATTTTGACCTTGTTTTAAGACATTACATCAAAGTTTGGATCAGGCTGTCGTGTTTTTTTCCCACTTTAATTTTGATGTAACTCCAAGTCCAGACCTCCATGGGTTGCCTAAAATTGATTTCCATGATAATTTTTGTGTGATTTTGTTGTCAGCACATTCAACTATGTAATGAACAAAGTATTTAATAAGAATATTCATTCATTCAAATCTAGGATGTCTTATTTTTGTGTTCCCTTTATTTTTTTGAGCAGTATATATTAAGTCATTGGTTCAGTTTATTTACATTGCCTCAGTCCAAACAGATTCTAGGCAGTGTCCCGAAACAACTATAAAGCAATATCATACTAATTACAAAATAATACACACATATATTAAAGCTAAAATTGGCAGTAGCAATTTGATCAGCCAGAGCTTTTAGATTTTTTTTTTTACTATGTTTCAGACTTCCAGGAAACTGCATTTCCTGACAGATGACAATCCTTAGCATGTATTCCCTGGAGTGGGCAGGCAGGAAAGCATGGGAAAGTTGGTCTACTAAATACTCAACAATTAAAGGGTTTTCGAGGTAGCATCCAGCTCCTTGCACTGCATTTGGAAAACACATCTGGATTAACTGAAATTTCTGGGCACCTTTCAAAGCCAGATCCATGTAGACTACAATAAATAAAAGAGATGGGAAAGGTACAAGCATCCATCCCCATGTAGTAATAATTGTCACACAATCTGAAGCTGGTCAGAATTTCTACCTGCTTTTCTAGTAGAGTCACAAACCCAGAAGGGTCCCAGGTTGCAAACTGCTTTCTCTGGGGGAGCCCAGTGACTTTTGGTACAATTCTGGAATAAGTAGTTTACTGAACTATTGAAGAACTACTGAAGAAAATAGATTTTCTCTTTTTCTATACCTTGATGATTTCTAGGTCCTGGAACATAATCCCTACTGCATCTCCTTTTGGTCCCAGAGTAGGTATATACAATAGGATATTCCCAGTATGTTGTTGATACTTCTTCCTAAATTGGAAGATGGTTCTCTCTCTCCCAGCAGCTTCATGTAGATGTTAAATGGGAAAGGCACCTTGAGGCACCCTAGGTCACCACTCCTTTGTGAGTTGCATTGGTTATTAGTTAGCTTCTATGCAATTCAAGGTGATGATTTTCATCTGTAATGATCTTCATGACATAAAGCCTGGCTATATGAGGAACTGTTTTATCTCCGCTCACCCTGTAATGTCAGGCTGAATGGGTAGACTTGAGATCCCTTCAATTAAATAATGCCATCTTTTGAAATCTAGGAAATCTATATTTTCCATTCTGATGCCTGATCTCAGGAATGGCATCCGAATCCTTAGAATAGGTGATGAACCTCTGTTAGTTTTCTGTGTCAGCTTGCCTGTTCTGGATGCAGATGTATTTTTCTTCCATTTTATTGTTTCCTACTTTTGAGTAGGTAAGTCATCCAAAGTCACTGGGAATCAAACAGCCTCTAAATCTAAATAAACAAGTAAACAAATAAATGTATACATTCTCCCTGAATGGATCTTCCCCTAACATTGTAATATTTTGTAATACAATGCTTCCAATTTCCAACCCTTAAAGTAGTTCAGAAAGAATCAGTGATACCAATGGGTATTGAGAAGTCAAGGAAGGTTGAAGGATGGTTAAACCGAATTCATTTCCCACAAAAACATGAAAGCAGCCAGTGTGATTTCTGTCCCATGTCATGCAACCCTTATAAAATATGAAGCTGGTTTAATGATTCAGAAAAATCATTAATGTGTGCTAATGCATAAAATGCATGTATATGAGTTATTCCAGAGGGATATGACAGAGGGATATGATAGGAACTTAGTTCATATCCTCTTTGAATCTCAGCAGAGAATGCTGTCATAAATAAGGCAGAGGGGCCGATTCTCACTCAGACACTGCCTGGAAAATAAGGGAAGCCATCTGAAACCAAAATATTTCTTGAAGGGCAGAAATGAACATCATCTTCCACACAGCTGCAGCTTGCTGTGAACCTGACCCCCCATGCATCTTTTCCAAGTCTAGGATGAAAGAAGTTTTGCATCCCTTGTTTGCTCAGGCAATGCTGCAACTTGCTGAAGTTTATACATTTTTAAAAACAAATCTTTGCACTCTGAGTGGTAACTGTGCAGATAGAGAAAACCCACCTCATCTGGGTCAATGATCACTATCCTGTAGTTGTCCGATCTTTATTGCCATATGGTTATAACACAATAACTACATTTGCCTGATTAAGTGTTATCTTACAAGTGAAAACATGACTTAAAAATTACTGCTTTCTTCTCTGAACTACTCAAGATATCATAATATGAAATACCAGTGGACTTATTTAAAACAGTGATGACCTGTGCAAAGTAGGTAACTCAAAAAAGAGAAATAGTTATTTTTTAAAAAAAGCATTTCTGTCAGATTTTGAAGTAGCAAAGTTCTTCATATCAGACAAGTGTGGTAACCATGATGTTTCTGAAAATTTGTACAAGAAAACCTAAGCAAGCCTTACAAGGCTAAAACAGGCAAAACGTTGGGAAAAAAATGTGGTTTTAAAGCTGATTATTCCACATGCATAAATGTATATTTTACTTCTGTAATTCTGTATGTATACATTTAGTTTAACCATTGATAGACAGATAGGAGAGATGGGAGTGGGGAGAGAGAGAGAAGAGCAACTACAGCCTATGGGTTGAATATGGTCCATCATGCAAAATCATTCAACCTATTATTCCTAAATATATCCATCCAGTCAATGGGAGGAGGAGCATAGTGGTTATCCATTCACCTTCTCTTATGAGCAGTTTTGCCTCCTCCAATGGCCATTTTGGCAAAGGCTTCACCAACTGCCTAAGCACAAGCAGAACAACAAGTCCTCTATTTGATGCTGGCAAGATTGAGCTGCAGAGCTCAGGAGGAAAAAATGGCAGTGGCAGTGCATGGCCTGTGGCCCCTTGCTGACCCAGGGGGTGGTTGGTGCCCAGCAAGAGCCATCCACGAAAAGGAAAACAATTGGCAATTGTTTTCCTGACATGTAAAGTTGGGAGGGCAGAGCAGAAAGGAAAATGTCCAGTGACAAGTTGTGATAACTTCCAATAAACTACAACTTGAACTCCTGCTAAGTTGCTTCTGATCTTGACAGAATGAATCCAGTTGGCATCAGCAAAGGTAGGAGCAGATTACATCTTCATAGGGAGAATCCAGGCCCAGTACTTGTTAGTTACAACTAAAGATTTATTTTTCCATCTGAACATTTCCACAGTTTGCTCACAGCTCTGTAGAATGGTGATGAGGCACTGTTTCCTTTCAGCATTCTGGCAAGATGGTGTCAGTTCAGCATCATTGGCTTCAAATTAGCTTTGGTACATATCACTATTTGCATTAGCCATGTAATTTTGTGGTCTAGCAACTTTTCCTATTGTTATTATTTTAAATCCACAACAAATTTTGCCCAGAGGGTGCAGTTATACTATGCTTATGGCAATATGGGTTTCCTGATAGGGTTTCTTGAGCTTTCCATATTATCTTGACCCTGCCTTGCTATGAATGGATAAAGTTTTTGCTCAAAGGACTTTTTAAAAAAGAAGATTCTTGGTTACTTAATGCAATACAACTACCTGCTCCCCATGGATTTTCAGCCTTCTTTGCAAGGGGAAAAAAAGACAGACACTGGATTTGGTGTGATGCATTTACGTTTACACTGTATTTGCACAGCCATGAATTCACTGGAGCAGAATGCCTATATTCACATTCAGCAGAACTCTGTTGGGCCCACTTCAATTCAAAACAGCAGGGAGGGTCTACATTTACCATGATGTATTTTCCTCTCCTTTGCTCTTCATAGGTCAGGGAACAATCTGGTGAGTTCTCCTGGATGTTGCTTTATCTGTGGTTGTCTCCTATTAGCAGGCTTCATTTGTATGTCTGAAGAATCAGAGCCTCTTAAACCTAGATCATTGCTAAGTTTGCTGTCTTTTTCCACCATTTCATTTGTCATAATTGTAATAGCAACTTGGCATGTTGATGTGGGCAGAATAAAAACAGAACAACTGCCTAGGTTTTAAGGTAGGACCCCAGTTCAATTAGCTTTTAAGTAAAAAACAAAACAAAAATATATCATGCAGACAAAGTAGGAGTGCAGAGAAAAATATGAAGAATGGGAGATTAAGCTTTGGCTTTAAAACCATGGGTTTTGGCTTTAAACCATGGGTGAGTTTTAGCCATATATGCTTCATTGAAAATGAAGCATGTATCTTTCAGAAATGCCTTACCTAAGCTCTCTTTTCTCAAAAAGCAATTAGAAACAGAATCTCTCATCTCCCTACAATTCATGTTGAGATACATTTTGCATTACATTTGCCTGACATAAAGATGAACTGACAAATGCTGCAGTATGAAGAGAAATAGTTCTGAGGAACACTTTATAACATCAACATCTGAGCATCTCTTCTGGTTTTTTTTTTAACTCACCCCATCTCTTGCTGTGTGCACACAGTAAAGCTCATGCCACCTTTAAAATTGCAATAATTTAGAGACAGATCGCATTTCAGCCTTTATTGTTTTGCTAGAAAAACCTGGAAAACAAGACCAGGCTCATGCCAAAGAGACACTGTGTGATTGATTGAACCCAAAATCATCCCCCAACTTTTTTCAACTTTATTTAGTAAGACTCAACTGGATTTTGATGACTTTTTATTTTCTTGTCAAAATTTGCATATTTGACAAGGCAGGGTAGGGTTTTTTATTGAACAAATATGTGAATCACACAAATTCAAAGCTCTTTTTTGAAACATTTTTTACAGATCTGGACAAAGCATATTCTTCATAAGTGGTGAGGTACATGATGCATCCACAGATGTAGAAATGTTTTATTGCTTAGCATCACTCATGTTTCTGTCATTGGTTGGAAATATAGCATGAAAAAGATCAAAGACAACTGCAGCCACCTTTCATTGCAATGAGGCTTCTATGGGACAATTGCCCAAAACTGACACCAATTGTAATTTGCTGATTGGATTGGTCAGAGCACCAACATTTTGATAATAACAGAACTATCCCATAGAAAAAAATAAAAAAATGATTAGCAATAGCAACAGCATTTAGACTTATATACCACTCTGTAATGTTTTACAGCACTTCCTTGGTGGTTTACAAATGTCAACATATTGCCCCCAGCAATCTGGGTCCTCATTTACTGATCTCAGAAGCAAGGGTGGGATTCAAATTTTTTAACAACCAGTTCTGTGGGCATGGCTTAGATGGTGAGTGTGGCTTGGTAGTCATGTGACTGGGTGGACATGGCTTGGTATTATTGGCTGGGTGTGGCCAACTCAATATCACTCACATTGAGGCACACATCTCCTTGCCTGGCCTCTCATGACTGTGGGGATGCTGCAATAGTCGTAAGCGTGAAAAATGGTCATAAGTGACTTTTTTCAGTGCCATTGTAACTTTGAATGGTCACNGTAATAAGGGTTAATGGAGAAGCAGTTTCTGTAAGCAACACCAGAATGTTTCCTTCCTGCCTTCCTTACAGGATTGGGCCAGTAATTCCTTCTAACAACCAGTTTTCCAAACTGCTTAGAACATTAACAACTGGTTCTAGAGAATAGGTGCAAACTGGTAGAATCCTACCTCTGCTCAGAAGGGTGGAAAGGTGAATCAACCTTGAGTCAGCTAGGATCAAACTTCTGGTTACCAACAGAGTTAGCCTGTAATATTGCATTCTTACCACTGCATCACAACAGCTTCTATTATATTGCTTGCTTAGTAAATCAAACAGTAATAGAAGGTAGAAGTAACTTTAGCCTGTGGTAAATGAAATAGTCTGAATTAGGCACAGGTAAAAAGAAAATATGCTGCCACTTAATAGAGCCTACAAATCTGTTCCATGGGGTGAGACTTAGTTGCTATGCAAGGTGAAGGAATCATAGTGCCGTTTCTTTCTCTCCCCAATTGGGCTGGGCTGCAGCTTATTTCTGCTGTTGCTACAAAGTTTGCAAAATGATAGAGCATCACTTCATTTTTCCAGAGGCACTTTTCTCATATGTAGATTAGTAAAAAAAAGTTTAGGTAGGACCATTATTCAATCCTACTTAAAATGAGAAGTTTTTCACGATTCTATCCATTCAGCCTTCTCTCTAAAATACAAAGATTATTTCCCCAATAACTGTACAGAAATATGAGCTTTTATTCTTGCTTTTTGCTTCTTCTGTGGTCAACTTCTGAATGGCACAAATGCGTGTTCTTCCATTTTTCCCCAAGGCAAGATCCACTCCCGACTGGTTCATTCTGAATAAGTTAATCTGTTTCTCCATAGAGTCACTTGCTTTTCAAGGCTAAGACCCACACTAATAAAAGAATAAGTTTTGCTAAGCCCAAAGTGGAATTATCTTTAACATTTTATTTTATGCACGCACACACATCAAGGGCACAATATTGGACCATGGAAAGCAGTTGCATTATTCTCCCTGAAACTGTAAATCCTTTGAGATTTTTCTCCTGCCCTAATATAGCCTCCAAAACTGGATAGCAGAAAAATCACAGGAGGTGAAACTAATCTCCTTGCTCTCAAGTTATTATTAAGGTATGGGGGCATTCAGTTTCCAGTAGGAAGTGGTTTAATTTGTGGCACAGAAAATAGGCTGAAACAGCTATGCCGGCAGAAAATCAATTTGAGCACTAGGGCTGGACTGAATGACATTTGTACTATATTTTGTATCATATCCGAAGGCTTTGGCTCAAATGTTTCCCTTTACTCTCCATTATTATAAACTGAAAATCAGGCAGTGTATAAAGACAAGTTTTTTTTCTTTTTTTCTTTTTGATAATGGTTGATTATAGCTGTCATTATTTTATCACAATATAACATAATATCGTAAATATTCAACATTAGCTTTCTTTTAAGATTTTGAAAGTGAAATTTCCAAAATGGAATTCAAAACAGAATTCAAGAGTAAAAAAATTAACATTAACATTCTGAATTAATATAGTATGTTTTAGGAACACTGGAAACTCACTATTGGTGGAAAACATAAGAGGAAAGTACCTCCTGGGTATCCATCTTTATTGTAGAATAGCAAGATCAGGATAGTTATTCATGCAGAAATTTATCACTCTTCTAGGACCGTGGTTTTCTATCCCCTTTATGTTAGAATGACTCAAAAAATCCAATCACACACTTGACCTAATGAGAAAACACAACAGAATAATTTGTCTCTAAAGAAATGGAAGAAAGCAAGTTCAAAAGAATGCAGTTTGCAAGCAGCTGCTCTATAAGTGATTATTTGGAGTTCAAAGGAATCTTAAATTACTTCAATGTTTGCACATGAATGACTCTATCACGGCGCTTGCAGTTTTCAAACTCCTGGCCAAAGTTCTACAATTTTGTTATTAGACATACATCCCACCTTTCTGCTGGAAGCTCAATATATCTAGCACTTCTTCCCCAATTTTTTTCTCTACTACAACTATTCTATGAGGTAAGTCACCCACTTAAAAATAGGTTCCAAAGTTGGAACAATTTTTGAAGCCACCAGTTAAAATTTCCTACAGTTGGAAAAGGAATTGCTACCATGGTCTCCACATTAAAAAGACCCCTACTGAATAACTACCTCTTCACTCTATTAGAGAGTGAAAAGATCACATCTTGTATGTTCGTATTCAATGACAGTAAAGGCCTCCTTTTGCTGTAGCCTAAGCAGGCACATTGGCTAATATTTCAAATGAGAGCTACTTAGTTTTCCTGCATGTAGGTAGGCAGAGCAAAATGAAGAAATGCTATTTAAATGTGGACACCAACTGACTATTCTTCTAATTGCTCCATCATATCTATTATTAAGCCTGCCTCTGACAGTGCTGCCTTATTAGCCAGGGATTTACAAAGTGAGAGAAGCCAATAATTATATTTCTTTTCTGGTGTCAGATAGCAGGTGGCCTCCCTCTCTCTCTTTGCTGGCTACTTCCCTGAATTTATTGCAATGGCTTATCTTATTTGGAAGGAGCCACATCCTTTGGATCTACTTGGATTCAGTACATCTCTAAGTTGATCCTTTACAGTGAATGCCAGATTCCCTAATTTTTTTGCCCTTTTTGAGCAGAGATGTTGGAGTTTCTAATTCAATGCTCCTGGGGGATATCAGACTGGGGAAAGCTGGAACAAATTTGTGTTTTCTGAAATAGCGTTAACCACATAATGAAACAATCTAGCTTCCACAGTTCTGTTTCTAAGGACTATAAAACAGCTTCCCCGAATATTACAACATTTAACAATAAATTATTCCAATTCAGCTACAAAGGATATCAGCTAGGAAACTGATAACAATAACCATATATAACAGCTTCATATAAATGCATGATGCAGCCTTACCTGTATCAGCAGGAGGAAATACTTACTGTATAAATCTTGGCTGATCTGCTCAATTAGGATTGGATCTAGTCAATATTTGGAAGGGAGCAGCAATTCCGAATATTGCAGACTGGGAGATGGGTAAATGTACTGGCAAACTCAGTACTGTCCAGTATTGCACTATTCACGAATGTGTTAATATACTGTAGTTGCCAGGAATAGAGTGGAATGTGTTTCCCTATCCAGATTTATCTCATCTTAACAAAAATGATATAGAACCGGAAAAGGCATCCAAATAAAGAAGAAAAGGATCATGATTGGGGTGAAAGACACTTCCATATGTATAAATCACCACAAGGCAGGAGGTGGTAGGAACTGTGTTTAGAGGGAAAATATTTTTTTGAGATTCTGTGCACTTTGAATTGCTTTCTTGAGCAGATGTATGACAGTTGGTCAAGAAAGAGACTTATAAAACCATGCACTTGTTCAAATGAAGGAAATATAGACATTTTACTCCTGTTCTCAGAATTTGGGGTCACTCAATTTGAATGACTGACAACAGGGTTAGAGCAGGCTGCAGGAAATACTTATTCATCTTTCAAAGATTTATAGAATTCACTGTCAAAAAATATGAAGAACTTTGATTTGAATATTTTTTTTTCAAAGATGTTGAACAAATTCAAGGGAGATAGCCAGACTTTCAGGGACTTCTATTTATAATGGCTTTATACCACTTCTTGGATCAAAGCCAGCTGCTGGAAAACAATAGCAGGAGAGGATTATATTGCTTTCAGGTTTCTCTGAAACCTCATAAGTATTTGTGGCTACTGTTGGAAATGGAAATCGGCAATCTCTTGATTGTCTCACATATCTGTTTTTAGGTACTACACTTTGAATTTTAGTTTTGGACTATAATGAAGCAGACTGTATAATTTTGAGCTAGCTTGTCCTTCTCAGTTTAATATGAGGATGATAGTGAGAAAATGAAGGTGGTGGTGAAGAAATATTCCTCAGAGAGAGCATGAAAACAAATGTGAATAATAATGAATATTTCACAATAAAGAAATATACTCTTAAGAATAAAACAATATTCATGCATCAGGTCTCATTAATTTCAGTTGGCCATATTTCCATCCAAAATAGGGGGAAAAAACTAGGATGCTCAAGTGACATTCCAAGAATAGTTAGAGAAAACAAACTGTATTTAAAAACATTTCCTACAAAGCAGCTCATGTAGAAGGACTGGGCTGCACTATAATCAAGCAACAAAAAGCAACTTTCAAAATGGACTGTTCTAAAAAGGGCTGAAAGCCCAATTCTGCAGCTTATCACCTGGAGACATGAAAACCAGCATGTCCAGGATGCATAATAATATCTCAAGTTCATGTGGGGCATATATTACCTGGTTTGAAAGAATAAATACCTCTGGCAACTGTGTGCTGGTTGTAAGTTATGTTTCTTGTCACAATGGCCATTATGTTTGTTTTAGCTTAATGAGAACTTATTAACTGACTCTTAAGATAGAACTGGAACAGGGTGATGAAAGCAGTTTTCTTTTCTCCTCCTTCCTAAAGCCCATGTCACACTGCCCCAAGGGATGGAAAGAGGAGGTAAAACGGAGAGAAACACTTGCCATCCATTGGTTAACGCGATGCATCCATTCTGTACTCACTGCGTCCGTTTTTCATCCTCTC
>BHFT01019848.1:0-47338 GCA_004320025.1 Laticauda laticaudata
TTTTTCCATTTTAATGCTTTGTATGCGAGCTGCATCTGCTTTCATCCTTTCTCCGTCCGTGCTACTAACGCTGTGTGCCCGTTCCGCGTCCGTTTCGCTTCCTCTCTGTGTCCGTTTTCCGCTGGAGCGGATGCAAGTTGCGCAGATGTGCAGCGGATGCCTAGAGGATATAGCGGACGCAAAACAGATCATGACGGACGTATAACGGATGTTCCCCGTATGCATAGCGGATGTAGAACGGACACGTTCGATACTTTTTCCGCTCAAAAAGTTTTGTGCAGCTCAAAACCTTTTGAGAGGATGAAATGTCAGTAGATGGATGGTGGACAGATAGAAAATGTGAAAAACGGACGCAGTGAGTACAGAACGGAAGCATTGCGTTAGCCAACAGATGGCAAGTGTTTCTCTCCGTTTTACATCCTCTTTCCATCCGTTGGTGCTGTGTGACATGGGCTTAAGCTTGATAGTAATTACATTTTGAATGCTGTCTTGTAAGCAAATTACAGATATTTAAAAACCCTGTCATTGTTTTCTTTCTAAAATAAAATTCATCATTTAGCAGTGCACACTTGGGCAAGAATGAAATTATGATGGCTCTTTGTATAGTTGCAGATAATTTCCTTGGTATATGTTGCAGTGTTATAATATCTAAAACATGTCTTACTTAGATTGAGACTATTCTTGTGTGGCTTAAAAAGAACTAATATTAAACACATTCAGGCAATATAGCAATCTTTCTGATATGCTACTCATACTAGGTATCTTTTACTAAAATACATTATAAATACTAGATGGCTCATTTGCAGAATATAATTGGAAGAACATTTTCTTCCCATATATTCAAAGTGTGTGGTGCGGAAAGAGTAGGAGGACTTCTGATTATTATTTCCTCCAGAAAATGCTATTTGAAGTTGGGTAGAGAAATATTTTCTTCCATCATTTAGTCTGCTTATGTATTATTCACTTATTTATTTCTTTATCCAGTTTATTTTTTGACACAACTTGAGTGTTTTTTCAAACCTGTGCTGAAAACATACTAGTTTTCTCTAGTTTATTCAAACATGTCTAAGAAGGTATTTGTTTAAATATGTATGCCTGTACATCAAGAATTATAAAGTCACCTGAAATATTAATAATTTATTCCCTTAAGTTGTTTAAGAGTTGAGGAGCAGTCAAAAATATTGCAAACCAGGAATAAAATCTTGGACAAGGAACTTACAGTTTTTTCTTTTATTTCAATGAATGCTTTTTTAAAATTTCCTGTCTGCCTTCCCTTCATTTGTTAGATTTATATCCTACTTTCAATTGAGCCACTGATTTACAGTGTTGTACAATTGAAGTAGGCTTATAATTTAATATAGTTTTACTTTATTGCAGAGAAGACCACCAGATAATTCATTTTATGTAAGAACATGTAACAAGAATCCAAAGAAAACAAAATGGTGGTATCACGGTAAGCATTTAATTTGAAAACAATATTCTAAGTAATGAATAATTAGTACTTAATTTACAAAGCTTCCTGTATGATCCTTGAATAAGTTTCTTAATATTCACAAATAACACAATAAATGAGTCTACTGTTAAATTACTTAGTCTTATCTTAATGAATTCAGATAAGAAAGATTTACATCTTATAGGCATATGAAAATTTCAGATACAGAACTTTCAGATACAGAAATCTGCTAGGGAATGAAGTTTTGGCATTCTGGACTGCAGAAGCACTGAAAACAGGCTTTCGTATATATAATGCATATGTTGAGCTTCAAGGATTTTTCTCATATTGAGAATAGACATGAATAAATGAACCAGTTAGTACATTTAGTGTAAAGCAGTGCATAATATCAATAGAATGAAATAATGAATAACCTTACAGTTTGGTTTTGAAATCTATTGAATGGATAGATCATTAACAAAATGGAATTGAACTGAAGAAATAGGTTGTCAAAGCTAGCATAAAATAAAGTGCAATTAATAGTTTAAAATACAACAACTTGTTTACTCTGCATGGAAATATCAAGACAAAATAGTATTGAGAGTTTTCTACCACCTCTCATCCTTCAACCATTTTATGATGTGAAGGTGCTTGCACAGCAACAGATTTTTTTTTCTAAATCTTCTACGGTTTCTGAGCCTTTGGGCTTTTTGTATATTTGCATTTTTATTTGAAAAATGCACCAGTTTACTAAATAGGTAGTTGAGCCCTTAGTACATTGTCAGATTTGTTTAAACAAGAGAAAGCAAGTCATTGGTTCAGAATTATATTTCTCTTCCAAATTTATAATTTTAATCCTTATTTTAATTTGTTGAAGTGGTGTTTTTGTTGAAGTACTGTTTTTATTGAAGTACTGTTAAGGGATATTCCAGCAATAAATATCTTCATAGGATTTGAACAATGTATATGTACAGAATATAATACTTTACATTTTGTTTTTCTTTAAAGATGACACTTGTTGACACCATCATTCTATGAATCGCCTAACAGAAGATAGTCCTACTGAGAAAATGAGCACTTTGATCATTCAGTCTTTGAACTTTAACCTCCTGACTGGAAATGATAAATAGGCAATGAAGACTACTTCCTTTGACTGAATTTTTACTAGTATGCATTCTGGGCACATGTTGATCGCTGGTTCACACCATGCTATTGACATGCCTTTCGTAGTCATACAATGTTAATGCTGGAAAATGTCATTCAATTTTAACATTTGGAAGAATTCCAGGTCTTCATGTATTGTGCAATAATATGAATTTCTTGGTGGTTTTGGTATATCCATTGCCATAAAAGATTGTATCAGGAAACATATATGCTTTCCACACAATAGTTTAGATGCATGATAGGGCCTATGAAAGGTTTTAAGTATATTAGGATGATAAGTAACCTATCTTTTACTTTGAAAGCCACCTAATTTGTTTAGATATGGATTCTGTGCACTGTGATCATAAAACTAGCAGCATAAGTTAAAACATGCTTAACTAAGAAATTAATAAGATCATTGCATATTGACTGAACTGTCAGTGTCTTGACAAGCAAGTTTTTTCAAGTTATGTCAGCAGAGAGGTACGTTCTATGGTAGAATAAATATCTTTTATTTATGTATGTTATATTTCTGAAGAGAAGATATGAATAAATAAGGCAGAAGTGGTTTAATCAAGGAAACCCATGCTATGAAATAGAAACAAGTAGCAGGACAAAACTGAATTTGCTGCAGTCCATGATTGGGCTTGTTAATATGTATACTAGAGCTATTTTCCAAGTAGATTGCACACGGTTATGACATACAAGCCTTCAGCATGAGCCCTGTTGCCTACAGAATACTTCATTTATTTATATGTCTAGAAATTTTTGAGTTCACTGTTTCTTTTGTGGTCTTATATGTCATATCTGAATGTTACAAAACAATATTTTCACTGAAAAGCTATAAAAAGATATTTTCTTGTAAATTATTTCTTTATTAACATTTATCTTGTCTTTTCTGTACCATAAAGGAAGAAATACATTTTGGACAGAGATGAACTGTTTTGACAAAAAGTGTGGATCTTTTTATTTAAACTTAAGACAAATATATATAAATATATATATTTTTCTTACCTTACTTGTCCCATACAGCCATAACAATTTTCCAAGTTTTCTTTAAAGATACGGCAAAAAGTAGATTTACCTTTTATACAGAAAAACAATTGTTAAACAATAGTGAATTGATCTTCACCTATATGTAATTTTATGATACTGGATCTAGGCTGTCTTTTTAGGAAGCAATGATGTGTCTTTTATAAACTTGCTACCTTTACACATATGCAAACTTTCTATTTCAGTGCTCTTTTTAATGTTGCCTTATTGTTGCACTAAAAAAAAATCAAATCTAGTAGTCAATAAATGAATGTCTGAACTGCAGAGTAAACTTTTTACTTGATTTTTAAAGTAAGAATCATATAAGCAAAACAAATCTCCCAGGATTGGCTGAAAATACTCAAGTGTGTGTGGATTTTTTTTTTTTACTGCTGCATTGAATCTTACAAGTTTTATAGATATGTATATACTGCAGGAGCTATAATATTTAAAATCAATATATTTGCTAAGCTCAGGGGTGGGAAAAAAATCAAATAAAAAAAAAAAAGGCGTTCTGTCCAGGTACTGAATTCCAAATTATCGGTCTAGAAGCAGTTTTAAATAAGGGTATTTTACCTTTTCTGTTTTGAAGAAGATTACTGGCCTCTTAATCAAAACTAAAATACTGTGGAAAAACTTGCAATATATATATATAATATATATGTATGTATGTATGTATAATTGTATATGTATGCTGTTCAGCTTCCTTCGGGTATTATCCCACGTCATTGTAGTTGTGCTTTTAAAGTTGTAGCAACGTTTCCGCAGAATCTCATCTGCCATCGTCAGGCTTCTGTATTGAGTTTGTCTTGTGAATCAGGCTACACAGCCATTAGTTTTTAAATTTGAGGCTAGCCTACTGTTGTCCCAGGATGTTTTTTTTCTTCATCCTGATTAGTTGGGAGTCTTAGTCTGCATTTATTGGTCTTGGAGTTTGTTTGATTGTGTTTTCTGGTTTCTTCTGTTTGTTTTCTGGCTTTGATTGGCTGGCAACACTGTGTTCCTGTGTTGGAGGCTTTCAGTGCAGCTTGGCTTCTAGTAAAAGGATGGCTATCATCTATTAGGAAGCTAGGTTTCATCTGGGTGCCTGGTTGGGGTGTGGTTTGAGCTGGAGGTATCAGGGGAAGTCTGTTTGTGCCCAGGTGTTTGCCTGGCTTGTGGTGTGGAGATTTTTTTGTTTGAGAGTACAGGCTTCGAAATGATTGACAGTCTGGTGGAATCATCTCTTCTATTCATGCTTTCAGGTCTTTTTTCAATCTCTGTGGCTTTCTCTGATGATTCTGTGGCTGGCAAACACTTGGGCACAAACAGACTCCCCCTGATACCTCCAGCTCAAACACACCCCAACCAGGCACCCAGGTGAAACCTAGCTTCTTAATAGATGATAGCCGTTCTTTACACTGAAAGCCTCCAATACAGGAACACAGTGTTGCCAGCCAATCAAAGCCAGAAAACAGACAGAATAAACCAGAAACACCAATCAAACAAACTCCAAGACCAATAAACGCAGACCAAGACTCCCAACCAATCAGGATGAAGAAAAAAACATCCTGGGACAACAGTAGGCTACCCTCAAATTTAAAACTAATGGCTGTGATGCCTGACCCACAGATGAACTCAATACAGAAGCCTGATGATGGCAGATGAGATTCTGCCAAACATTGCTACAACTTTAAAAGCACAACTACAATGACGTAATAATACCCGAAGGAAGCTGAACAGCATACATGTAAGTACCGCGAAAACTTTAAAAAAACATATAAGTATACATATACATATACATATACATAACATAACATACACATACACATACACACAACACAACACACCACACACACACACACACACACACACACACACAAATATATATATATTATATATATATATATATTATATATATATATATAATTAATATATATATATATATATATATGTTTTCGCGGGTACTTACATACAAACTCAATGCAGAAGCCTGATGATGGCAGATGAGATTCTGCTGAAATGTTGCTACAACTTTAAAAGCACAACTACAATGACGTGGGATAATACCCGAAGGAAGCTGAACAGCACATAACATAGTATATATATATTCTCCATTGCATTATTGTTACTGTAGTAATTTTTGTTCAAGCCAAAAATAATGTTGATGTTGAAATTTGTATTCCTCCTTGATTTTCTTCTAGCTCTTTTTCCATATGTAAATTAAATTGTGAACACGTTGAAAAGTGTATACATGAAGAGTACCACAAATTATTTAAATGTAATCTTCATAGTTCCACAACCCAAAGTAACTATGTATTCATACATTTAGATAATGTCAATCTGTTCTGTAATTCACTATGAAGGACCTTCATGTCTGGAAGTTCAATTTGTCCATCTTAAAGATTAATGCAACTGTTTACATATAATATCTAATTTTTAAAGGTCAGTTACATAATCCATGCTTTAGTCCTGCATGTATTTTATTTGCCTATAGATTTCTCAGTTTGGATTAAATCAAAGTTGCTCAACAAAATACTACTATTTATACTATTTCTTGGGTACGGAGACTGTTTAAATATGTAATAAGGATTTTAAACCAGAATTGTATTTTCATAAGTTGTATTTTCATAAATTGTATGATCCCACATTAGGAGGCAGAGGAAGAAATCAAGTTTTGCTTTTTTCTCTTTACCCTTAAAATTCTGTGTCACCTGAAAATCTGTTTTGGAAAAATTAGGAGCTCACTGCAAATGTATATGAATGACATAGTGAAAATGAAGGATTGATGCAAATGACCATTCCCTTTTTCCCTATAAAAATGGTGTCACTGAAAAATATGTTCCCTACAACTGGTACATGCCAAGTTTATTCTGTGCTCTCAACAAGAAGTTCAGGATCTACTTTCTACTTAATCACAGTTCAGTCAGAAATATATATATAGAAGAAGCCCTTTTGTTTTTTTCCCTGAAGGCTGTTCATTTTTATCAATTGCACTTGGGAGCAAACATCACAGTTTATTATTCATTTTATATATGCAGTATTTTGCTTAAAACATGCAAGGCAACTTACATAGAGATCTTAATTTTATCCTAGTTATCAACCTGTGAGGTGGATTGAGTGAAAGGAGAATGATTGATCTAAACTCAGTCATTGAATTCCTTGGTTTCGATTAATGTTAACCACTTTCTTCAATGTCATTTTAAAGTTTTATAGTCACTTATGTTTTCTTCATTATTTTTTTTTTGTATTATAGTAGCCTAGGCCATCTTTTCTGATGTTATGAACAAATAACCACCTGTCTTGGTATCAGTTCTTAGTTAAATTATCTTTTCCATCCTTCATGATAAAAAAAAAAGTCAGTTTATATATTTCTGTTATATAATATGATGTTGGTGTATGAAAAGGACACTCTCTTACCTCCATGAGAAGTTTTCTCAGAAGGTCCAGACAAATAATATATTAAAAGTTATGAAACAATCAAATTGCTCAGCAATGCTGTTTGGATATTAATATCCTGTTTTTTCAGTGAAGATGGATGCTGTTAATTAATTCAGTTTGCCTGCAGTCCATTTTCTTCTAATCTGTTCAGGAAATTAGCAATAGACAACTATGGTTGCATTTAATTTGCCACACTCCTCTGTTGATAACAATCTGAAGACTTCTACTTTGACCTTGACTGAACTAACTGTAATATGCTTTTTAATGTTGCAGTAGCACATCTTTTCTCTAATTATACCTCATGCTTATTGTTATTAGATAAGCAAATACATGAATCTATTTTCACTTATTGCTGTTGATTTGAATTGGGTTGCTGATTGTCAGATGGGAATACTAACCAAAACTCATCAACTGAAGCATATTAATTGTTTTAAAGTAGTTCCAAATCTTCATTTTCTGGCCAAAAACAAAACAACTTAAATTGATTATTGTAAAAATTATTTTAATTATTTCATGAATTACTAAAAACTGGAACAAGGAAGACAAATTGGTTTTTACATTTTATTAATATAGTCTATAATATTTGCAGTGAAGAATAAACAATGGGCAGGATAAAATAATATAGTTATTGCTGGTAACTTATTAAAATGTGATAAAATTGCTTATAGATTAAGCCATTCCTATTTCTCAGCATTTTCAAACCACCAGTTTTGTCTAGATGCAAATGACATAGATCTAATTTTTAGTATTTAGTATTGTATATTTTATGCTGTTTATAGTTTATGCCAATAAAAGAGGATGGATGCACAGCATAAAATTCAGTAGACATTTTTGCATTCAGTTACTAAACTGGAAAGTTGTGGTTAGCTGGCAGCAGGTGCAGATGGCTGAGGAGAGCGATGACTCTGATGAGGGGCCAGGACCATCAGGGAGTGGACTGTGCCAAGTGCACGTGCATGAAGGATTACTCAGAGGAAAGAACAATTACAGCAGCACAGGCGACCTCAGCAAGGCTGCAAGGTAATGGCCTCTCCCTCAAGAGGATAAAAGCCAGGTTTGAAAAAGCTTTCTTTGCAGAAAGCATCTTAGTTCGTGAATCTTGTAAATTAGTTCTTATCTCTGGGTTTTTGGCAGCCTTGACAAACAACCTGGCAAGGCTCTTGTCAGAGATAATTGTTGGAAAGCAGCCTTTTATCTGTAAAAGAACAGCATTCGTGATTAAACCTTGAAAGGTGGGGGCTGCTGCCTTTGTGTTTGCTCTCTGGGCACCCAGTTGGATCAGAACAAAAGTAGGAAAACAAGACTGATCTGGGAGGTAATGGTACAGTACATATTTTCTTTCTTTTTTTTTCTTTTGAAGAAGGATAACTAAGAAGGCAAATGGACTTAATATTTTTATTTTCTTAAATTACTTTTAAGGCTTAAACCATAAATTGCTTAAAGCTTTTAAGGAATCTGATGACACTCATAATCTGCCTAAATGTCTAAAAGCTGCATCTATCTGTACTTTATACGATTTCCTTTTATATCCACTTTTTTTAAACTTGTTTACTGTGGATACCATAATTTTTCATTCATTAGTATCAGGAAAGGCAGCCAATGGAAGCAAAATGAAACAAAATATAAACATTAAACATTCTAAAACAACTGAAAAGTTGTTATTGAAAAGATGTGACCAATTGCTTTTTCTAAAGTTTATTGAGGTAGATACAGACTAAAAGTTCTCTCCCCTTAGAAAGTTTTCTCCTATTAAATATAAAATCCTTTTGAAATAGGCTAAAGGCTCTTTATGGATACATAGCTTAATTTATATAAATGACATGACTCACATTTTTGGAGAAAAAAAAGCCTTTTTTAATATATGACAAATTATCAAATGTAATCAATTATATTTTAAATTTACAGTATATTGGTAGAAATCACTTGACTCACAGCTTGTGCTTAACAGCAAATAGTCTAGGAGGGATTTTCCAAATTTGTCTTGTGCGCCACTTGTGCCATTCTTAGATGAGAATATTCTTATAGAATAGACATGCTTTAATCAGTTGATGATTGGATCACTGCAACACACTGTGGCTGCTTTGCAAGCCCTTTAGAATAGTCCAAAACACAGTGGGGCAAATTGGTATGGGTGCACCATTGAATATCCATGTCATGCTGCTAATTTGTGAACTGCATTGGTTACCAATGAGCTTTCAAGTAAATTCAAGGTCCTATTCATCATCTATAAAGCCTTTCAAGGTACAGGGTCGAGATATCTGTAGGACCATCTCTGCCTATTGTTTCTGCCTGCTTTAAAAGAAATATATCAGGATCAGCATGCTTGGGATTACATCAAAAAAGAGTGCCATCTTAGGGGACACACCAAGTATGCTTTCATTGTTGCTGCTGCCTTTTGGAATGGTATTAAATCCCACCCCCCAAATCCTAATGACTCTATAATCTTGCTGGCTTTTAGGAAAACATTTAAGACCTGGCTGCTCCCACAGGGTTGGAAAGGATAATGTGTAATCTTGCTAATTTTCAGGTGAATGTAGTAGTTTGGTTTTTCCTAAGTTTGGTCATATTTTGATGTTTAATGTTTGTTTTTCACTGTTTTGAAACACTGCAAACTGCCCAGAATCAGTGAGTCTTAGATACTAAGTAAATCTTCCTGCAGAATATACAGACTGCTTGTTACACTATTGCAAAACAGTAAGCCTCTGATCTATGTATAAAAGCAACTGAAAGCTCCACAGATTCACAGTAGATGATGGAAGCAGACAAGTGTTCCATGACAACGATTAAGTCACAAAGAAGTCATTTGTGAAGTGAAAAATATGATGGTAAGAGGATGCCAACATCTCTGCCCATTGTGGTTCAGGTGATAGCAGAAAAGTGTCAGGTAGGGAAAGGCTGATAAATTGCTTACTAGTTTCTTGGCCTGAAAACATGCACCTTGTAGTAATAAACTCTGAATGGGAAGTTCAACTGTGGAAAAATTGCAGCAGTCAATAACTTTATAAATAGAGGAAAACTTGATGTATAAAGATTCTGTGTGTGTGTGTGTGTGTGTGCTGTTCAGCTTCCTTCAGTTATTAATTCTCACGTCATTGAGTGCTTTTAAAGTTGCTTCAACGTGTCAGCAGAATACTCACATCAGCTCTGTATTGAGTTCGAATATACGAACTCAATACAGAACTCAATATTCAAACTCAATACGGAGAAGCCTGATATGGCAGATGAGATTTCTGCTGAAACGTTGCTACAACTTTTTAAAGCACAATGCAATGGACGTGGGATTAATACCCGAAGGAGCCTGAACACCCAACACATGTAAAGTTACACCTGAAAACTTTATATATATTATATATTATATATTATATATATATTATATATATTATATAAAATATTACTATTATTTAAAGATATGATCAATTTGTTTTTTTTAAGTTTTCGCGGGCTACTTACATGTGTGCTGTTCATTCCTTCGCGGTATTATCCCATTCATTGTAGTGCTTTGAAAGTTGTAGCAACGTTTCAGCAGAATCTCATCGCCATCATCAGCCTTCTGCTAAGACTTGTACTTTATAAATAGAGAAACTAGATATAAAATTATCTGTGTGTGTGTGTGGTGTGTGTTGTTGCTGTATTGCTACAGACTTTAAAAGCACTACATGACGTGGGATTAATACCCAAGGAAGCCTGAACAGCAACATTAAGTACCCGCCGAAAATTAAAAAAACATATATATATATATGTGTGTATGTGTGTGTGTGTGTGTGTGTACTGTGTAAGCGCAAAAAGATGTCAAAAATTGATTTTACCCATTCAATTTTTTTAAACAATATTAATAACAATATTTCTTTTTAAAAAATAACAGAGGGTGGTAGCAAAGGAAAAGGAAGTACCCATGTTCCCTTCTCTCTAGCTTAAACTCTTGCAACAGCAGTCTAACAGTTACTAAGGGCTGTGTTTACATAATAAGCCCAAATTTCTATATAGTCCTATAATCAGATCTAACCTAGTGGCGGGGAATGGAGGATACTAACAAGGGGCAAGATTGGATGGATGGTGGGTGCAAAGAAGTGGAGGAAAGCTAGTTACTTAATCAAATGGCATGTATTGTATTATAGTAACTCAGGAGTGATAAGCAAGAGCTACCTGACCAAAATGAAAAGATAGGAAAGGTCAAATATAAGTAGTGTCAAAAAAGAAAAAAAGGAAATTAAAATCCATTTCTACTTTCTATTCTGAGAAATAGCTGTATGTGTTTGATAAAAGTATTGCAGTGTGAAGTTATCAGCTAGAGAGAAAATCCATGATACCCCAAAATGCAAGAAAAGATCAGATAGTTACCTGGCATTGGCGGCAGGGTGGGTGGCTAGGGGAAGGATGATGGAAAATCCAGTACTGAAGTGCACTTCTTTACGGTTTTGCTCCAATAAAAGCAGAAAAAATGACATGTACTCCTTCAGGTTTGTATCACCCGTTCTAATAATTGACAGATAAGGTGCGTCATGTGCAGGTTTGCCGATGTCCGCGACCACAGCAGTTAAAAGAAGAGCACAAGCAGAATAATAATAATAATAAAAAAAGATGAGACAATACTACATGCCAGCAAGGTGTAATGCCAGTGAAAAGAGAAGCATCTTTTCTCCATCCTGGGATTGAATCCAGAGGACGGCGGTGCCTTCAGCTGCCACAGGGGGGCGCGAAGCACCGCTTGCGGTTTGGGACTGGGCGGGAGGCGCTGGGACAGTTGAGGTGGAGGCGGCCCTTGCACGGTCGGAAGTTATAGGGGGCTGGGGGNGGGGCTGGGGGGGGGAGTAGCGGCGGTAGGAGCCCCGCGTAGAGACGCTTCAACCCAGGCCGGATGGGCTCGGCTCGGGGCCGAAGTCGGACAGCGGGCCGCGATGGTGGCGGCGCTTTGTCGCGGCGTGTAGCAAGAGTGGGAGGGAGGCGAAGCGGTTGGTTGGAGCCAGTCTCCACGGCGGGGGTCACTTCTTGGCTCGTCTTTGCCGATTTTGACGACGTCTCCAAAGTGTCCCGGGCACCAGGTAACCTTGTGCCGTAAGGCCCGCCCAGGGACCGGGGTAACGCGAGGACGGTTGCTGGAGATGCTCCCGCTGGGCAGAAAAGAGCCTCTACCTCCTCCTCCTCCTCCTCCCGTAGCTGTTGCGGCGAAGGCGGCCGGGGGAGAGGGATTGAGATGCGCAAGTCGAGCCCTGCCTCTTTGGCTTCGCAGGGAATAACAGTTGGAAGGGACCTCGGAGGTCTTCTAGTCTAACCCTATGCCATTCCAGACAAGTGGCTGTCCGGTCTTTTTAAAAAAGGCTTCCAGATGGGTCATCAGGAAGGCTCTCGTCGTCCCTCCTGGAGCCGCTTATCCGGCAGGGCCGGGAGCGCAAGGTGAGACCTCCACTTTGGGAGCCTCGCAGTAGTTTTGAAAAGATAGGTTCAAATCAGGAAATGTCCAGGAAAAATGTCAAGGACTAGTTTGGTAATAGTTATGAAAGTTATATTGATTACCCAACATTCATCTGAGGTAATCAAAACCTTCACTTTCTGGAGGTTCTAAAGATGCAGTACAACTACATATAGACATGGTCCCATTTAACTTAAGAGATGTCCCATTTGATTTGGTAAATTAGAGCACATTTAACTTATTTTGAAATGTATAACATCACAGATAAGGAACGTTTTTGAACAAAAATATACCTACATAATCATTATTCCCTCAAAACTTGACAAACTCTGACATTGACATTGTACAGAAAATAAGAGTTAAAACAGCATATTATTAGTGTACTGATTTCATACCCACTAAAGTCAAACATATAGATATGTTAAGTAATATTGTTCCCAACTCCAGAAGATTTGTGTAAGGTAGCTTCTTAGCATGTTGACTGCAGAGATGAAACCTTCAGGAACTGAAATTTGTCAGCAATTGTTGCCACCTTAGGAGAATGAAAGTGAAGAATCTCTGACATCATGATGACAACACAGTAGCTCATTATGATCCTGAAATGAAGTACAGATTTCTTTGAACCCGGTATGTTTATCAACTCAGAATATTGAATATTTATAACTTTTGAAACAGAAGGAACTTTTGTTACAATATAACAATGCTAGATCTTACACTCAAGCCATCCGATAGGCTATTATGAAGTTGGATCTTGCCGTTATACGCATCCCAATTTAGTGCAGAACTGGAAATATGCAACTTCCACCTTTCCCCAAAATTGAAAGAATACCTTCAAGGGCATCTGTTTGACTCAAATGAAGAAGTAGCAATAATTTCAGTTTCTTAATTGAAGACACAAAGCATATAGCTCTTTCGTGATGATTTTAAGAAGCTTGTCTGGCATTGGCAGAAAGATATAATGAATGGTGGTGCATATGTGTGGAGAAGTAAATACAAATAACAAAAGATCTGATCCAGTCTACTTTTCTGTTTCGTTTTAACTAAATATTCCTTTTTAAATTAAAGATATAGAAGTGGAATCATTGCTTTTCATTCAACCTTGTTGCTTAAATTTTTAATAGTTTGTGTGTATGTCATCAGGCAATTTAGTTAGTTTGCTTTATTGATTAGCCCATGGCTACATCAAAGTGCAGAGTTTCAAATACAAATTATTAGTAAAATCTGATAAGAACAATTTAAAATTGAATTGGAATAAATATACTATTTAAAATGAGATTGTAATAAAATACAATAATATATGGATAAGTAAAATACGATAAATTATGTTTCAGTGCCACCCTTAAAATCTACCCCAAACAGTCCCATATATGCTGATCTCAACCAAACCATTTTGCTCCATCAGACAATAGTTTTGATTCATTTTGCCTCACATTATATTTAGACTGAGGTGTCTGTGTATTTTCTGGATTTTATTATATCTAAATATATGTTGTGATACATATGTCACAAATCACAACTATTTATTTTACAGAAGTAAAGTTGGTGGTCCTCAATTTAACACACAGTTAAAAAGGAGGAGGAATAAAAAGCAAAATTATATGTAATGAGCATTTTGTTTCCTTCCACCCTTCTAATTGTGTGTTTGAGGACCACCAGCTTTACTTCTGTAAAATAAGTAGTTGTGATTTGTGAGAACAAACGTGAGATTAGACATTGTGGTTCTAAGATGTCAGATTTTTCTAATATTCAGCTTGTAGAGCATCTGAAATGTATGTTAAAATAGAAAATTGTGTATTCAAAAGAGTTGCTGTATGTTTGGATCTTATCTTCAGGAACTTTGGTGGTTTTTTTAATCTGAGAAGGTTACCTTTTTTATTTTATGATTGATATCCTCATTGTGAAGGTGACTTCGTGAAACACAATGAAACATGTTGTAATGACGAGGCAGTCAAGTTGTTTGATCATGAATAACTGAATCATGATGATCTTTATTGGAGTATAGTCTTGCATTTATATACATTTTTAAGTTATCCCTCCATCATTGGTTAACTTTGGTTACTGCTTAATTCGCGTACTGTTTTCAGCACAGTAATCCATACAATTACTCTAGTTAAAGTCTAACATATGTGTTTACTTTCCCCTCTCTAATCCTCCTTTAGATTAGTGACTTTGTTTTGCCTGAGTTGTATTTGCTGGAAACGATTCTTTATCTGAGGTTGACCTCCAAGATTTGGAACATTCCTGCAATTACAACTTCTACATATCCTCATTTTTTATTTTAAATGGAGGATTCAAAGATGTATGAATGTATTGCAATTGTAAAGGATTTTAAGAGAGGCGGTGTAGGAAAATAGCCAGGAGTGTGAAAATGAGATTGTTAGTTGTTTGAGACAATTAAATGTAGAAGACATGATCAAGTAGGGGTAAAAGAAAACTTGACCAAATGCCATTGGGGCTCATGTATAAGTATATTTTGTGCATGGATCATAAACATGTATTGGGGCATGACGAACCCACAAATTGGGTTAGATGAACCACAGAAGGTCACTTTGAACAGAAACACCATTAACCATAAACAAGAAAATACAAGTAAAATTGGTAACAGAGTTAGCAGATGGAAGGAATAGCAAAACAGACAACAAGATTTCAGGAGTCTGAGGTAATGAGGCCTCTGGGCAGTTTGTTGTTGAGCTTATATGTAGAAGATTTAACTGGTCCCCAAGTGAATGGGTTGCGGGCACGTTGACTTGGAAAGATGGACGTCCATGTTCAGATGAAATTGAAATCTGTAATCGGGTTGTGAAGGCCCTGATGCCATGCCATGATACGGACGAAAATACGAACACAGCACGCTGGGAGCCCACCATGCTTGTTCAAGTGGAAGTGATGTTTCCATGGTGGAGTTAAAATAACTGCGACCCCAAGTATCAATAAAGACTGTCTTTACTCTTACAGTAAAGACTGTAGAGCTTTAGAAATAGGATTTTGACCAAAAATGGAAGAAAAGGCCCGGATTTAAGTGGTAGTAACCACTGATTCTAGGATCCTTGGTAAAGAAGAATGCAACAAGTTTCCACATATTGAGAAAGGCTATCTGATATGATTCTGAATCATCGTCAAATGCTCATGGTTCAACTTTTTGTACGATGAAGCTTTGCTAATGAGATCCTGTCCTGTAAGATGTAAGGCGTGCGTTTATGGACCTTTAATAATAAAAAATCCTCTAATGCTTGAGTGATAAAGGGATGAAATGTTTCTACAGAGTAGCTGCAAATTAATGCATTCATGAATGTTGACCACTTTGTGGGTGACCTGATTAGAATAAAGACATCCGTGGGTAAGGGTGTAGGGGAAGAATAGTTAAGCAAATCCTATTGTTAAGGGATATTATCCTGTCCACATATCAATGCTTAAACTTATGTCAGTATTTTTTGAAGGCATGTTCTTTGAAAATCAGTTATACAACTAGATCTTCTGGTGGATTGTGTTCCCTTCCAAGAACTAAATAAGGGGCAACATATCACCAGTTGTAATGTAGAAGAATGGGCGTGCCCAATTAATAATGGCCCAAGTAATTTTGTACCATTGTACTAATGTATATGATTTTCGTGTACTTGTAAATTCAGGAAGAAATTGGAATGAGGAATGTGCAACATTCTATGTCCTAAGTAGTGGTGTATATAGGTTCGACCTTTTGAATTTTGTCTGAGGCTATACACAATCCCTGTTGTTGCCACAATATCCGTTAACTCTTTTAAAAACTTAGATTCTCAAAATCCTGGGCTGCTATCATAGATCATCCATATAATGATAGATAAATAGGAAGGAAATTATTCCAAAAGGGTTTTGGAAAGGTATTATCCATGAAATATTGACAAAGTTATAGGGGAATTTAAAGCATTCCTGAAGAAACCTTTGCCAGTGGATATTGTTTTTGTGGCATGCTTATTATTTAAAAAACTAGGACAGTAAATGCAAATTTTTCTTTTATCTTGAGGCTGCAAAGCGTATAGTAAAAAAGGAGTCTTAAGATCAAACTACCAATAATTATAAAATTAGGAATTAGTTAGGATTTGGTTGTATACCATATTGCAAAGGCCCTTGGGTTTGGATACATTTAAAGCCATGAAATGAAACGCCATTTCCCATTTTTCTTTTTTAACAAAACAGCGAGGTATTCCAAGACTAATAGAAGGTTCTATATGGACGCAACCAATTATTCTTGAACCAATTGTTGTATAAGCAGCAAGTTTTTTTCCCTTGATATGGCCATGTTTCCACCCAAACTGGCGTCTTATGAACAGAGCCATTTAAGACGGAAGAGCCATCTGGTCTCATTCAAGCGAATCACAATAGGCGCTATTTAGGGCCCTTAGAGTCAAGGGACGAATTATAGGACTAATCCTCTGCTCCAAATCATTATATGAACTAGTATAGGACGCTACTGCGCGTGGAAAAGGCACTTACGCACAATTTGTATAATAATAACATCTCTGTCCCAAGTAGCTGTTAGACACTCTTAGCTATTCCCACAATGAAGAATCTGCTCGTTTTTGGCATGATGACTGGGCCTACTGTAAAGAGAGGTCAGATGACAGTCACATCTCTCACCCCAGTATAATAGAGACTACACCTTGAATAGGTTGTTCTCTCTAAGAGCAGAGTGTTAACAAAGGGGCAGAGAGGAGTGTCAGCTGATGAAGTAAAGAAGTTCTTCAGATATACTTTATCGCTACAGACTAAAGAAGTTTGATCCAAATCCTGCATCCCACGTATCTACCTATACCAGGAGATGGAATTTCATTTGGAAGAAGCAGCAATTGAGCAACTAGAAAAGATTACAAGGAAGAACTTGAGGAAGATTCACCAAATCTGAAATCATTGAGGATACAGTGTAATCTGAAATCTATATTACCCCAGCACAAAAAAACAAGCCCCCTTTTTTCTGTTGCAGAGAACAGGCAAAATTAAAGCCAACTAATCCAAAGGAAGAGGACCTTTAATGAGATGGAATTATTTAAACTTCATGGGAATTTATACTTCAATTTTCCTCTTGGTGATTAATCAATCCCCAGGCGCTACCGGCTGTGTGTGGGAGGACGTGAGAGGACTGCTGGCAGGGTCGAGTGATGGGAAAGGCATGCTTAGATTCTGGCGTGGGTTGTCCACACCCATTGTCTGTAAACTGCCTTTTTAAACTCTCTTAAGATCTGATAAGGTAGACCCTCCCGTTCTGCTACTGGCAGTCCAAGCTGTGGCCCCTGACCAGATGATATTGTACTGGACGAACAGACAGTAATTTCTGCCAAATCTGTTCCTGAGACAGAGGCATTCCTTTTTACGAGTCTCTACTATTTCTGAAAAGAAGAGCTGAACATAGAGTCAGGAGGCTTTTGCCCTGTATCTCAGGAGCATGAGGGAATATGAATGACATAATATTCAGATGAAGACGGGGGACAAGTTGACAGATTAGTATAACGTGAAGGTGGAGGTGTTAAAAAGTAGAAAGTTCATTGTGACAAATTTGTTCAATTGCATATGCCTTACATAAATGTCCAGCACATGGCCAAACTTTATTTTTTGCTCGAGGTTCAGTATGCAATGTTTTCCAATACGTTCCCAATCAGTTAATTTTAAAGACCCTTTCTGATGGTACCCATAGGCACTGCAGCTGTCAATCTTCCTGGACCAGCCCTTAAGAGAGTGTTTCTGTTGGTACTGCGTATTATTCTTCTTCAACAAATAGCCTAATTCATCTACATGCTTCCTTTGTTCTCAGAAGCAAAGACCCCCATACTTACAGAACCAAAAGGTTGAAAGAAACCAAAGGGTGAAGGTGCAACAAATCCTTGCGGATGAATAAGAGGGTCCCTGTTACTTGCGCATTGTGTGGTAATTTGGGACGAGGCAGCAGTTTGTATTGATTCTTGTATGAATAACTGATTATTGTCATGATTGATCTTTATATGGAGTATAGTGTGCAATTTATATACCATTTTTAGTCTTATCCCTCCATCATTGGTTAACTTTGGTTACCTCTTAATTCGTTAGTTACTGTTCAGCACAGTTAATCCCATACAATTAATTATCTCTAAGTTAAAGGTCTAACATATGTTTACTTCCCTCTCTAATCCTCCTTTAGATTAATGACCTTTGTTTGGCCTGAGTTGTATTTGCTTGGAAACATTCTTTATCTGAGGTTTGACCTCCAAGATTGGAACATTCCTGCAATTACAATTCTACAGAAACAGATGCACAAACATTTTCTGGAAGAATGTTCATGTGTCCATCAGCCATCACCCCCAAATAGTCCCTACTTATTCCTTCTCAAAGTGGCCATTCAGAACAAATTATTTGATGATTAATATTTTATGCACAATGCCATATGAACAAGCCTCTGAAGTTTTAATTTTATTGTTTTAGCATCTTTTGTCATACAGTGTTTATACATATAATAAATAGCTTGCATCTTAATATAAACACTCATATTGTCTTAGGCACTGTTCATTATGTTCAGTTTGACAATATAAACTTTCATTTTTAGCATACTTAACATTGCCTGGGGTAGCCTCATGAGTGAATGAGATTATCTCCAGGTTTAACACTTTACGATTTTGTAAATTTAGATCTGAAGGTTTTAAATCAGTACTTTTTGGATATGATATTTTATGATTCAAAGATAGGAAATGGAAACAATATTGATCAGGTGTTTCTGTTGTGCCTGTTAAATATAGATATACATTTCTGTTTTTATAGGCAGTATTATTCCAACAGTGAAATTGAATGGTCTTGCAATGAAAAGAGGGAGCCTGCCATCTCTATGCCATTAGATCAAAAGCCAGCCCCAGCTACAGAGCAAATTATAATTTTTTGGTCTAGACAATTGGAGGTTTGTGCATTTTAATTATATTTTTAATCATTGTAGCTCCAATAGCATTTTAAAATGCCAGCAGATTTAACTTTTTAATTTTTGTATGCTGAATTTCATTATTTGATACCTACTTCAGGTATGCTTTAGTTTATGAATTTCTGAATTTTTCTTTACAGTTAGAGAATACATGTGGAAAATTAGCAGGAAATGAAATAATTTTTCCATCTCAATAGATATATTGTCACATTCTTTGGATTGCAAATGTTGTTTCTTGAAAGCACTTGGTTTATTTATTTAATTTTTAAAAAAACTCTTCATTTCACATTTTACAAATCCTTCCATTCAAGACATTAATGGAAATAGATTAGCTATGTAGTCACTGTATATATGAATAGATCACCTTTCTGACTAATCCCTACACTAAAAAAAATTACCAAAGTGAATTGTAGAGGCAAATGTGACAATTGAGAATGTTTAGAACATATTTCAGTTTCCTTTTCTGCTATCAGATGACATGTGATTTCTCAGCATTTTGACCCAGTCAAGAGTTTCTGTATCGTCCATATGGTTTGTAATTTAGTAATCTAAAACAGAGCTGGCTGTACAGTTCTTATAAAAACAAAGACAAAACAAAACTAAGGCTTCAATAGATTTCTGAGTGGTAGGCTAGTTGCATTTCAAAAAGAAGTTGGGGACGAAGAAATTGAAAGGCCAGGACTTTAATATAAGTATAATATTCATAATTTTCCTCAATTTTTATTTTAACGAATAAATAAGAAAAACAGTTTGAATTGTACTGAAGGTTTAAGAACCCGAGGCCTTTAATCCTTTGCATGCTTTTTTTCTGTAAATTATTAATTTGTTGACAAAAATTGAGGCTGCATATCATGACAGTAACACAAAATACCTGTGCTACATTATCATGAACACATAGGACTCAGTTTAAGAACTTAATTTACTTAATTATCTATGTATAGAACCAGCATATTTTTAAATAAATTTGGGAGTGGGACACAGGTGGGGAATGGTCTGGCCTTCATGTGATCAGTATATTAAAAACCTTGTGCTCTTACCTGGAGTCATAACTTCAAGATTATCTATCCATATGTGTTATACAAAAATTGCACATTTCAAGTTCAGGATCAGTGAATATCTGCTTACACCCAAAGAACTAGAGACTCAGTATGGCTTGAGGAGATGATATGGGAAACTCATAAAAGTGCTGTCACAAAGCTTGTGCTCATGGTTTCTATTTGCCTAGAATAATATGAAAGTCATTCTGTGAAAAAAAAAACCTTGAAAACAATGGTTATTTATCCATTCAAGAAGTGAGTTTACAAGATTAATTGCCACTCTTGATTTGATTTAGAAAATAGTATAACTTAAAATAATTCTTATTGGCCACCAGAGGGCAGTATGAATTTATTATTTGTTTTTAGCTTCTACTACAGAAGCTGAGGCATTTTTCAGCAGATTGTTCTTTATACTCTTTTTAAATTACATTATTTTGTTCCATGTTATGTTTTTAAAAAGGGATAAAAATTTAACTCATTGACTATTATAACATTTTGTAACAGCCTTTTGTTTTTAAAGGCATGTTGAGTTTATGCTAGATGTCAGAAAAGTTAAAGAACACATCATATGGCCTATTTACCACAGAGGTATTTTTAACCTATGACATTTCCTGCAAAATGCTGTTTAGTTCCATACCTATACAATTCTTTCTTTTCTTTCTCTCCTCCTTCCATGCTCTCTCATTTCTCAACATATTTCACTGAAACTCTGTGGCTGAACAATACACAGTGGTCATTTTCTCCAAATCCTTGCAATAATTTTAACTCTAGTCTGTAAAATAGTAGATTCTGCTGAGCTTCACTCAGAGGGTAGGAAGGCTAAATTAGAAAGCATCTAAAACCAGGAACTGTGGAAATATTTCCATTAGCATAAAGGAGAAAGAGGATTGTGGTTTTGATAGCTGGAATCATAACCTAAACTGGATTTTAGGTGAAACATAAAATAACTTTGGATTCAGAGAAGATTTCCACAGCCTGATATCCTCTATAGTTAAACGAAAGCATTCTCTGAATTTTCCCTTCCAATGTATCATTGGCTAGACTGGTTTGTGAATTTTTGGATTTTAAGTTCAGCACATTTGGAAGGTATCAGGTTCAGGAAAACTGAGATCGGTGCCTTTTAATGAGATAATGTTTGGTCAGTGAAGCCCCTGGCAACAATTCTCATGTTCTTATGTAATACAGTTGGACTCTTGCATGATACAATCTATAGGACTGAGGATAACTCAGAAAGAAATGCAGCAGCCCAGCTGTTATCCAGTAGGATCCATTGCTATAGAATAACAGCTTTTTTATGGTTGGTATTCTGGCTTACAATAGACTTCCAGGCTCAATTCAGTAGTACTTGTTATCACCTATAAACAGAGGTGGTATTCAGCAGGTTCTGACTAGTTCTGGAGAACCGGTAGCGGAAATGTTGAGTAGTTTGGAGAACCGGCAAATACCACCTCTGACTGGAGATTTTACAGTATCCTTCCCCTGCCATGCCCACCAAACCACACCCACAGAACCGATAGTAATTTTTTTTTTAATCCCACCACTGCCTATAAAGCCCTGTACAGATAGCCTTCACTTAAGGACTGCCCTGTTTAGTAATCATTTGAAGTTACGGAAGCACTGAGAAAGTAATTTTACAACTGATCTACCCACTTATGACATTTATAGCATTCTACAGTCATATGATCACCATTTGTACACTTCATAGCTAGCTTCTGACAAGCAGAGTCAATGTAGAAGCCAGCAATAAAATGGCAAATTGTGGTCACACAATGTCTCACTTAATGGCTAGATGATTCACTTAACACCTAGAAAGGTTGTAAGTGTTGCAGTCATGTAATCTCATTTAACAACCATTAGCTAAAGTATTACCTGTCCAGTTGTGGTTGCTAAGAGAGAGTGATGGCAAGTTTGATTGCCTTGTTCAGAATAAATCTGCCCATCATATCAGTTTATCGAAAGAGAATTTGGTGAGAGTTTTGGCTCATTAATAGGGAACAAGTATGAAGATTAGAATCTAGGCTTTCTTGATTATGATTCATACTACAGAATTATTTGGTTCCCCCATTCCTGGATTTCAAGAATAATTTCGAAGCCTTTCTTTTTCACTCAACCTTCAAAGCTGAAACCTAGTTGTTTATGTTGTCTTCTATATTGTATATACAAAGGGAAAGCTTGCTGAAATGTGGGGTGGGTGATATAATGTGAAGCTTTGTTTTTAAGATTGTTATTTTATATTGCCCTTGCAATCTTGCAGTTGGGGCAAATACATAAGAATTCCCAGGCAGAATTCTGGGAGCTTGTTCTCATAACATCAGAGTGGGTAGTATGTTGGGGAAGTAAATATGAAGATAAGTAAAGAATAATGGCTGATTTTAAGAGTTGTATTTTTATAAGAAAAGTTAAGGATTAGCCCAGAATTTATGCTATTTATGTTCTGTCTTCCTAAAAAAAGAGAATCTTCTTTGTGAAAAATTGCTTTAATATTTTGGTTTTCACAACTGAAAATACATTTATGAATGTAGAATAGCATTTATATTTACTTATCCCCACTTGCCTTGATTTTCTTTTTTCTCCTGTTTTCTTGTCTTTTAGATTTTAAAGTATAAACTTGAGATGAAGAATTGCCTAGGATTTTTTTTTTATTTCATTTTTTTTGTTTCTTTGACTTATATAATGTTCTATAAACATTAATATTGTTAATAGATTATATTGCATATATTAATGTATATTAATATTAAAATACCCTACTACTATTTAATACTGTATATGTATTAAAATATCCTACTATAACTTCTAAGCAAGGGAGAGAGCAGTGAAGCCAGAGAATCTGGCCGCAAGATTTCAGAAGTATAAAACATGATTAAAAAAATCCATCAGTGACGGAGATCTTGAAATAGCTCATAAATATTGAGTATTCTCAGTGGGCATAGAATGTTGATATGGTTGCAGTTACATGTGTAAATAAATAAAGTTAACAACAACAAAACTAGAACATGATTTCAGTACAATAACCCTTTTTTCTAGGACATTTTGTCTTTCAGTGATATAGTACTTTTCATATCTAGATCATTGAGTATTATGTGTAATAAAAAAAACCCTCTGTTAAACCTTTTGACTCTACAATTTAATTTTTTCTCATGCAAAACTTGGGCTTGCCCTTGTTCATTCTAATTTTTAAACATTATGTAATAAAAGACATTCATCTTAGTAAGTTGTCCAAATGAGCCTGATGTATATAAGGTCAATAGGGATAAATATAATACTAAATTAAAGGGTTGAAATACTTTGTTCTCTTTCTTTAGATAGCCAGTATAGTGGAAAATACAATGTTATTTTTAGGGTATAAAGATGATACTGTAGTAAAATATTCAGTGTTTTTATATTCTTCAATTGCAAAAATTTTGAAGTATTTGGAAAATTGTCTTTCACTGGCATGAACCTAGTTCATGGAAAAGTTTTGTGTGCTGAAATAGATAAGAGTTGAATAATTATGACATCAATTCTGCCTTTTTTAGTTTGCAAAAGAAACTTTTAAATTTAAAACTTTTACTTTTGATTGCAACTTGTATCAAACTCAAAGATTACCTTTATAAGATGCATTTTAAAAAAATCATTACACATAGTAAATCTGAATTCAAAGTACATTTGCATTATTTATAATACAACTACATAATGCATTCAAACACATGAATTTACTTGAAAGGGTAAATGGTTATTGTTCTCTATCTCAGGTATGAGAATATACCACTTTTCCTTGTAAGTTTCTCTCACCTTATGAAAGGTGTATCTCTGCATTATATGGATTGTGTGCTTCTTAAGTAAGTCCAAAAATTAATATATTATGACATGATGCCACTACATATTATTTCAGATTCTGAGAAAATGTTCATGAATTCTAGAGCAACTTTGCGAGCCTGCTTAGACATTTTACATAACATTAATTAATTTATGGAAGAGGATTGAATTTTATTTAAAATATACATACATATATACATATGTATACATATATACAAATATACATACATAAAATATACATAGTCCTCGATTTAAGGCCACAACTGAGCCCAAAATTTCTGTTTTTAAACAAGGCAATAAAGTGAGTTTTGCATCATTTTATGACTTTTCTTGCCACAATTGTTAAGTAAATCACTACAGTTGTTAATTTAGCATCATGGTTGTTATGTGAATCTGGCTTCCTCCTTGACTTTTCTTGTCAGAAGTCCACAAAAGCTGATCACACGAACCTGGGACATTGCAACTGTCATAAATGCGAGTCATTTGCCAAGTGTCTGAATTTTGATCAGGTGTCATGGGATGCTGCAGTGGTCAAAAGTGGAGATGTTTTGCATGGATTCCAAGTTCTTTTAGATTCCAGGTAATGCATGGTGTAAAAGCTGCTGTCATATAGGTAAATTAATATGGATACTTTTTAAAGTTCTCTTGCTATTTTAAATAGTCCTAGTTTAGCAACTGCTTCATTTAGCAATTCTTCACAGTTACAGTGATGAGAAAAAACTAGCTTTACAACCAATCCTTGTATTTACAACCTTTGCAGGTCTATAAAGTAAAGGAAAGCTGAAGTCAGATTATAAGCAAGTTGTGGTTTCAGACACCACATTGTTTAATAACTGAGTTGCCAATCCCAGTTATGGTCACTAAGTGAGGAGTGTCTATAATGTAATTTACTTACAGAACTCCTGTCATCAGATTGATTAAAAATATTAGAATATTTTTTTAAAAAACAAGATTTTCAGGACATATGTTTTATGTTCTGTTTTGTCAATAAATGTTTTGTTGTAAAAATGGAAAACCTTTGAATACCTCAGAAATAACATGGTACAAATATATTTATCCAGGAACTTAATAGGCAATTCAAAAAAAAAGCTAAAGGAGGCAAACAGTGTATAGACCTAGCTTTATATTGCAAATTATAAAAAGAAAATGGAATTAAATACAAGCAGTTCATACCGCTTTGAAATTTTACCCTTTTTGTTAGAAGGTTTGTAAAAACATCTATTCTTCAAGGAATGTTGATGCCCAAGAGGGGTCTGAAAAAATATGGGAAATGCAATAGATTATTTCATACAATAATACTTTACTTTTTATAGTTAGTGGCCTTTCATGGAAATTTCTTAAGCCATGTTTAGTATGCAAGTAATATTTGGCTAGAAAGTATAGGATTGATTCGCATGATTGTTTCATATGACTTCATATTCCATTAAAATTATAATAAACACACATTTTGTTTGCCTCTGTGGCAAACCAAAATTAGTTTTGTAATTGCCAACAGACCATAACAATTTATTTAATTACAATGGTGCCTAACCACACCAACTTGAAGGCATATTATAAATCCACTTTCAGATGCTAAGAACTAGTTGTAAACATTCTTCATTGTTTCATAGCTTAGAAACTGAGTTCCAGTTTTATATTTTTAATTCTTAAATGGTTTATTAGTGGTCTCCCAAAATAGTTGCCTACTTGGAGAATTTATTTGAAATCTTATTAAAATATTTATAAATCTTCTGCTAAATGCATTGGGACCTTTGAATCTTACCTAGGCAAACTCCCTTTGATAAAATTTTCAATTATACTAGTAGGTTTGCCACAGAAAAAAGTGTCTGATCATGATTGCCACTTCAATGCTTCATAAATGTCACATTAAGATACTGTGAGCAATGGCTTCAGGAGAGTCACAGTTCACTTAAATATTACCGTAGTTTTCTTGGTAGTTACTCATAAAACCTCTGCTTGGATTGATTAGAAACATATACTGGAAAAATGAACACCCTAATTAACAACTAAAGTCACACACAACCAGGCACCATATAAACATGTGGTGCACATACTGTGTTCTGGGGAGAGAGAGAGAGATGTTCCCTTGACGATGGGCTCCAGCATGAGTCTGAAAGCTTAGAAGAATAAACCATGGATCCAAGTGACCAACTCAGATTGGATCCTGCAGAAAAGTTTGGATCAGATCTTGAAATTTTCTGGGTAAGTATTTTGGGTCTAACATTAAAAATTTGTCTGTCCTGAATGTTTTAGAAGAACAGAATGATAAAACTACAGCTGGAAAAAAAAAATCTCCATACACCGAAATGTAGTTTGGAAAAAAATTACACAGTTTTAAATTAACGTATCCAATCAAAATATTATAACCAGATCTTAGCTCTTCGTGATAAATTTCACTTATAATTTATGTACAAATTGCTTAGTATGTGGATTTAAAGTATAGATTAAGACACTTTCCCCATATTTTTCTCCCGTAGATACTACTACTAAATGGTTTTCTATGTTCAGTTAACTGGAAGTGAGTGTGAGTTTTTTGGTGAAGGAAAGAATCTACAAGTTGCTAGACACAATGCTTCAATAAAGCTCTTCAGAATGAGAGCTTCAAAATTATCAAACTTTTCAAATCCTCCAAAATTATCTTAGGTGAGTGATTTATTTTTGACCACTAAACACAGTAGGCACACATTTTTTATTTGTATAATTAAATTATGTAATGGTATGGAGTAGAATTTGGACTTTACTGTTCAGGGGAAATGTACATACACACAGACACACATGAGCAGTTAAGTGGAATGTTGGATTAGAGCCAAACTCTTACTAGATTTACTACCAAGTCTTCTGCCTCCCTTATCAGCATTTGTTTCAAATCTTAATTTTGTGCTTCCTTGTCAGATATCATGTTTCTTATAGATCACCAGTCTCAGTCTAGTGCTTTGGTATGTGGCTAGAGTTCTGTGTCCCGATTGACTCTTCCATTTCTATGAGCATGTTAAAGGTTCGTCTAGAAAAAAAAACCAGTTGTTCTTAAGCTTAATCACTATTGATTTTAGCATTAGGAGCATGGAACTGCAATTCCCCACCATGCATGGGGCAGACCATTCTTTCTTGAAAAAGAATGCTTTATATGTCAGTTATGTGGCATTCCAAACTGATGGTGGACTCTATGTGGAAAATATTGCTTTTTCATATAAAGATCTGTATATGGTCATTTTTATTGTTATAACGTAAATAATCAAGATATATACTTTTCTTTCAATTCAATGCAGTAATGTTTATATAGTTAAATTATTAACATCCCACTATTTAAAAACATCAATTAACCTAAAAAGAGAAAAAAGTAAAAATTCTATCACGATTAATTATCATTTTGGTATCAGTGAATTAATTACCTAATGTTGAGATCTCCATTGTATTGTTAGCTAATGTGTTTTTATAGCTAGATGTGGGGGACTATATTGTGTGTGTGTATATCTGTTTGCGTATATATACACACTCTGTGTGTGTGTGTGTGTGTGGTATATATATTTGTTTTTGTTTTTTTTTTAAGTTTTCACGGGTACTTACATGTGTGCTGTTCAGCTTCCTTCGGGTATTTTCCCACGTCATTGTAGTTTTTAAAGTGTGTCGCAACGTTTCAAGCAGAATCTCATCTGCCATCATCAGGCTTCTGTATTTGAGTCCTATGTGGGTCAGCTATCCACAGCCGTTAGTTTTTAAATGAGCTAGCCTATTGCTGTCCGCAGGAGGTTTCATTGGAAGGGGGCCTGCCTTTTCTCAAACAGAAAATCTCCACACCACAAGCCAGGCAAACACCTGGGCACAAACAGACTCCCCTGTACCTCTTCCAGCTCAAACCACCCCAACCAGCACCCAGATGGAAAACTAGTTTTCTAATAGATGACAGCTCCTTTACGGTCGAAGCCAAGCTGCACTGAAAAGCTCCACACGAAACACAGGGTGTGCCAGCCAGAGTCAAAGCCAAGAAAACAGACAGAAGAAAAGAACACCAATCAAACAAAGCTCCAAGACAATAAATGCGACTTAAGACTCCAACTAATCAGGATGAAGAAAAAAAACATCCTGGGACAAACAGTAGCTAGCCTCAAATTTAAACTAAACGGCTGTTGAAGCTGGACCCACAGACGAACTCAATAACAGGAAGCCTGACCGATGGCAGATGAGTCTCCGATACGGTTGCTACAACTTTAAAAGCACAACACTAATGACGTGGGGATAATACCCGAAGGAAGTTTGAACAGCAATGAATATCATTCATATAATATACATCATAACGTTTCTAGGTTTCACAGGTATTGTATGTGGCATCTTTGTTTGCAGGTTTTCTCCTGGGTGTAAAATTGAAGTATTTTGGCGACTTTTCAACGAAATCTCATTTGTCATCTTCAGGCTTGTGTCTTTGGCTTTTGTGCTTCATTGGAAGTTAATGTGAGCTTGCAGCTGTTTCTTCCTTTAACTGCGCGTGGGGGTGACGTGTGCCTGGGTGGGGCCTGGCTATGATCTGATTGGTTGGATATTTGTTCTGTTCAAGTGGGGGCTTGGCTGTGGTGTAGCATCTTGTGTGGCCCTCGTGGGTGTGTGGGTCTAGTGTCACTTTCTCATGTTACGTATTCGTTTGTTAGTGAGGCTGGGTTTACCAAATGGCTGTATGGCGGGTAGGTATCATCTCATTCATTGCTGTTTGGGCATTTTTCTATGTCGCTATGGCTTCTCTGATTGATACTGTGTGGTTGAAGTGTTCGGTTTTAGGCGATAGGTCTGGTATTTTGTCAAATCTCATGTCCTGTGTGCTTGTGAGGTGTTGGATCCAGGGAAGAGTTGGTTCTTCTTTTTTCTGATAGTATATATTATATATAAGCTATATATTAATAGATTAGATAGATAGAATAGATAATAGATAGATAGTAGGATACAATAGTATGATAGATTAGATAGAAAGATATAGATAGTAGATATAGATATTTATATATTATAGCTACTATCTTTTGGTTATTCGGTTTTTTTCCCACGTTAGAAATGGAAGTATCCAGGCGATCATGTTGTCGATGAATGGTTCATTTCCTCATCGGTTCAGCGTTGTGTCCTTCACGCTTTGTGCTTCTCAGAGTAGATGTAGCTTGCGAAGCTGCTTCTCCTTAACTGCGAGTGGGGTGTGACTGATGATTGGGGTGGGGTCTTTGGCTGTGTTTCTGATTGGCTGGGGGGTATGTTCTTAGTGGTTGGGGGTTGGGCTGTGTTCTGATTGGGTGGGGGTTTGGCTGTTTCTGAATTGGCCTGGGGTGTGTTCTGTTCAGGTGGGGGCTTGGTTGTGCTCAGGTCAGTCTTAGTTGCTGGGGGATTTGAGCTGGTGAGCTGTGATCCTTTTGTTTGGCTTCGCGTTACATAGGACTACATATGGATACATAAGGATCTTGGAGTCTTAGTGGACAACCAGCTAAATATTAGCCAGCATTGTGCAGCAGCAGCCAAAAAAAGCTAATGCAATCCTAAGTTACATTAACAAAGGGATACAATCAAGATCAAGTGAGGTACTAATACCACTCTAAAAAGCCTTAATAAGACCACACTTAGGGTACTGCATCCAGTTTTGGTCATAACACTATGAAAAAGATGTTGAGACTCTAGAAAAAGTACAGAGAAGAGCAGCCAGGATGATTAGGGGATTGGAGACTAAAACATATGAAGAACGGTTACAGGAACTAGGCATGGTTAGTCTAGTGAAGAGGAGGGTCAGGGATGATAGCAGTCTTCCAATATTTGAGGGGCTGCCACAAAGAGGAAGGGGTCAAGCTATTTTCTAAAGCACCCGAAGGCCAGACAAGGGATATGGATGGAAACTGAACAAGGAGAGATTTAACCTGAAAATAAGGAGAAACTTTCTGACAGTGAGAACAATCAACTAATGGAACAGTTTGCCCTCAGAAGTTGTGGGAGTGCCATCACTTGAGACTTTCAAGAAGAGATTGGACTCCCATCTGTTAGAAATGGTGTGGGGTCTCCTGCTTGGGCAGGGCATTGGACTAGATGACAAGGTTCCTTCCAACTCTGATTATCTGTTATCTGTATAAAAGTACTAGAATAATAGCATTTCTACATTTACCAGACATTTTTAAATGAAGTTGGAAGGGACAGAATGTTTGCTAAACAGATTGGTAGGAGTTGGAGAATTCTTGCTTATAGCCCTGTTAATTCTTCCCATCCTTGAGTCAAAAGGAATGTATATTGTCATAAGTTGTATTGCTCCTACAGCCTAATTTTAAGTGCCGCAGCATCAAGGCTGGGTAGCTTTGGTAACCTCAGATAAATCAGTAGGAATAGTTTCACCAGGATAATGCAGGGTAGATTCCATGTTGTCCTTTCCTATTCCATCCAACATCCCTTGCTGGCACAGAAACCAACCACCCATTTTTTTCCTGAATGTGCAGCACATCAGGGTTGGGGACTAAATACCTTTTTAAAAAATTACTCAGTTTTAATTGTTATTATTACATACTCATTTTGTAAATCTTTTGTAAATTTTCATAGATACTGCCCCCCCATGTCTGAATTGAAATAATTGATTTGAAATGGAAAGCAGAGAAACCAAAACCAAAACACTCTCAGTGCTATTATTACTCTCTGGATCTATGTTATCTTTGTATGTTATCTGAGATCAATTTTCTGAGGAAAACCCTTTTGATTAGACAAAAGGCCTCGTTTTGTTTTTCACTTCCTGTTCTTCTTTTGAATGTGTGAATTTCAAGGACTTTCTTGAATTGATGATCATCTCAGCACACATATATGCATGTGACTTATACACAAAGCCAACAGTATGTTTTCTGACTGATTTATTGCTTTATTTTATTTTATTTTATTTATTGACTGATTTATTATTTATTGATTTATTATTAACAGTTATTCTATCGTAAAGAAAAAAAGACTCTCATTGCCCCCCAAAATGCCCAAGGAAGTACAATGTCCGGCAGTCCAATAGAGAGGGAGCATTTTTAGTAGTCTGACAGATCACTGTCCCTGACTAGCTCATCTCCAAGCTTGTCCTAATGTCGGCTTAGATTACTACTGTTAAGGATGGCTCTAGGTTGCCTTAGCAGTGTACTGGAGATGACATGAAGACAAGGTTAAAAGGACACATCTCTCAAAAACAATTAGCAAAACACATTTCTGCTGTAGCATGCATGCTGTGAGTCTGAACCCTGAGAACTAACGCCTTTCTATCAGCACTCAGTACAATTTATCTGACTTTGAATAGCCACTTTTAACTGGAAATACTAAATTCTGAACATGGATCTCTTGTATTCCATCTAGCATGGACTATATATAGTGGCTGGATATCATAGTGGTTAGAGCATCACCTTCAACGTGGAAGATTCTAATCCTAGTTGGTATCTACCAAGAGTCCTTGGGTAAAGATCTAACACTCCACATGCCTCCTCAGATATGACAGTGACACAAATCAAGAAGGTAATGTCGCTTCAGCTGTCACCAGGATTAACAAGGTCCACCTTAGATGTTGGGAACCAGGGACAATCTGATGATAAATGTGTTACTGGAATAACCATACATGGATGAAACAAGGGAACCTGGAATTGAGGGAATGCTACTACAATGGTAGATTTAAGGATAAAGAACACATCAAACGTATGAGGGAAGTATGGACGGATAGAAGACCTACCTAATTATTCCATATGTCAATATAGTGAAGAGGAAGCTGCTCTCACAACTTGAGAGAGAGTCTGACAGAGGACTCAAGGCCTTATTACCCCAGGGGTAAGAAGGGATTTTTAAAATATATTTATAGTGTATACAAACACACACACATCACAAACACACATATATCCTGAGCTGTACTATATCAACATTGTCTAAATGGTCTCATATTTTGGGATTCATTTTTCAATTAGCATGAAGAAAATTGGATACTTACCAATGGAACAAAATAAAATGAATTTAAATTCATTGTTTTCGGCATATAGTGCAATACAACCCTGAATATTTTTCTTTTCAGAAAGCCACAATAATAATATATACCACTCCTTTTTCAAATATGTCATTTATAAATTTATGACATTGTGAAAACAAAGAAAGTTAATTATGAAAGGGAAAATATCTTAGGGTTTTCCAATGAAAATTTAGTCCTTAGAACTAATCCTAAATCTCCAGTTTTCCAGTGCCCCAAAGAGAAGTGGACAATAGGCTTCACTGAGTCTGCTTTGGAAGGAAGTAGATGAAATATGTTTATTCCTTTTGTTGTCGATCCTTACCTATTTTAATCCTATTTAATGTTTATGTTCATTCCTAATATTTAAAATTCTTTACATGTTAGCACAGTAAACTTTGTAGCAATCTAATAAAACTAACAGTATTACCAATTTCCTAGATTATTTCATTGTTAGTTGAGTAATCCATGCATTCCTGGGAAACCTGCTTCCATGTGACCCACAGATAAAATTATTATAAAGAGTGCTGCCCCGACAGTAGCTTGTTTTGCAGCTGATAAGAACAATCGTGATGCAAATAATAGAGCAATGGAGGTAGTCGATCTTTTAAATTATATCACCTTGCTTGTGTTGTTGAGTGTGAGACGCATTAGAAACAAACTTCTAACTGAGAAAACAGTAAGAAGTGCTTAATGTTGGACACACAGTCTTTCCAAGTACTGTATGGTGGAACTTTATGAGTTTGAATATTTATTGGGACTTTTGATAAAATTACAATGCAAACAGTGGTGATGAAAACAGTGAGTGTGTGGGAACACAAAGTTGCATTCATGAAAGAACTGCTGTATAGTTGCCAGCTTACCCCTGCCAAGCAACCAAAGTGAAGCCTGAGAAGGGAATACATCGCCAAGAGTTTTCGTTTTGTGATGAGATCACACGTAAGTCAGGGATCTCTCAGTACCACCAATCATCCATCCATCCCCTTTCCTTTATTTTTGACAATGGCTAGGAAGCTGATGTGAAAAGGTCTCAAAGACTTACTGTTCAGTGCCAATGCCAATAAATAATGCAGAAGAGTTGTGTTCCTGTTTACTCTTGGCTTGACTTTTACTGTCTATTTTTATAATTATAACAATTTGAGTGTAAGGAATTTAGTTACTCACTAACTTAGCACTTATGTTCCACTTGCATTTGATTATTTAATAAAATATAATGTTGGTGTACAGATGTTCTCACATAGATCAACAATTGAATTTCTGTTGCTTAAGTTTTATGAAGACATTCTTTTGCATATCATGCTAGTTAGTATCTGGGATATGTGATCATGATTTAATGTGGGTTTGCAAATCATTGCTTATAGTAATAATCATTATTCCTAACCTGAACAATTCCAAAATTGAGGACATTTCAAATATCTTTAATGGGTGGGACTTGAAATTCCACTGTATACTAGTGGCCATATTAAGGGTAAATACATGTTTTCTATCTCAGTAACAAGTGGAATGTGTTGTTTTCCAGTAGCAAATTCAGCTATTTTTATAATAATAAATGGCAATCTTTCATTTAGCTAACCTTTGTTTGGGTTTCAAGAACTAGTGCAGCTGCATAGAATCAGAAATAAGTTTGTATCCAAAGAAAATTCTGTTGATTTGTGATTATAACTCTGTGTATACTTAAATGCAAGAACATTTTTAATTTACACCATTCGAAGTTGTGCAAAGGCTTTCCTAGTGCAGCTTCCACCTGCTCATCAGGCAGGAACTGTGAGTCCAGGAATATCCCAAAACATGTATCACTCTTGAATGGGGATGTGTCACTTGATATAAGATATTGTGAGACTTAGTTGTCCAAACACCCAAATTAGGAAGATTAAAAGATTTATTCCAAACTTGCACAGCCTCCAGGCACTATGACAAAACCTTGACAGCCTCACTTGGATGGCACAGGTCTGAATTAATTAATTAAGTATTATCATGTACTGATGATACCAAATTCCAGAGTGGTAGATATCTAATCCAGAATTTTCATGTATGTGTTAAAAAGGAGGTGGGAGGAAATAAAACCCTGAAGGACCTCACAAAGAATTCTAGAAGACCTCACAAAGAAGGACCTCACAATAGAACTCTGAAGAACCTTACAAAGGAAGCAATCTCTCTCCCCGATCAGCATTGTTTGGAATCAGCTCCAGAAAAGGACAAAAAAACTATGCAAAAATGGTTCCCTCAATTCCCAACCTGCGGAATTGTCTCAGAAAGATACCTTAGTCAAAAATATCAAAAGCTGCCAAGAGTTCAAGCAGCAGAAGGATGGTTGTACCACCCTCATCATGGTTCTACACACAGGTCATCTATAAGTGTGACAAAGCTATCTCAGAAAATCCCAGCCTGAAAACCAACTGAAAATGATCTAAATAATCAGTTTCCTCCAAGGTTCTCATCAGCTGCAGACCTTTTGAATAGCTTTCCCCAACTTGGATAGTTGGAGACTGTTCAATAGCTAGCAAAAATATTAGTCTAAGAATAGCTCCTGGAGAAGGAGCTATTGCATTGCCTCTTTCAAGGCAGGAGGAACTATAACTTCCATCAAAAAATCAATGTCACTTCACAGGCCCAACTGCAGGTCACTTCCCTGGCCATTTTACAGTGGTGGCAGATGACTTCTCCAGTGGTTTCCTATAGATGAACATAAGCGTGACCTTTGAGGCACTGCACAATGTAGAGAATTCTCAGTAGATCTCTCTTCTTCCAGCACTATACATGGAACTCACTCTGTAGAAAAGAGAAGAACCACTGCAAAACAGTATTCCTTTATCCAATCTCTCAGAAGTTCCTCAGATAAATAGAATGTTCAAGGGTATCAAGAACCACAAGGATATCAAGGAGGACTAGAAAGATTATACTTATTCAGTTCCAGTCTTTCCAAATAGAGATTGTTCACAAACATAATCAGTGCAGTTTCCATACTGATCCTTTGTAGTACCACCACTTTTTTTAACCACTTTTCCAAAAACAGGAAAAAAGCAAGTATAGATATGTCTACCCTTTTACAAGATAACTAGGTCATATGAAGGATTCTTGAGTCTGAAATGTAACACCATTTACTTCAGAAGTGATGGAAACATTCCTCACTCAGTGTTAATTGCTATTTGGATCCTAGCTCCCACCACCCCAAAGGAGGTCCTTGTTAACCTTGAAGATCAAGAACATAACTCAGAAGTAGCAGAAGCAACACTGCAGATGGCCTTGAGGGAAACACTGGAAGTGGTATATAAGTCTGAGTGCTATTGCTATTATAAAAACAAAACAGACCAGAGGCATTCCTTTATCCCTGGGGAAGGAAGTAATATTAGGAAGATATTCCATTTGGCTCCCTGCCTGAGAGAAGGCACAGATATTTGATCAACTGTTATCTTGATACCAAACCTGAGATATTTAAAAATGGGTGTACTGTATAGATACATTAACAATCAAACATTTAAAGAATATAAACAAATATAAAATTGCATTCTTTTGCATAGTTTTGAAGAAAAATAATTACTATTATTTTTAATTAATTATTAATTAATTAATTACTTAATAATTACTAGATAATTATGCTGTTAGAAGAAAGATGGTTGAAGAATAACTTCTCATGTTTGATCAGAATGAATCAGACAGGAAATGAAATTTAAAAAAAGATGCAAATAAGTCAGAAGTCAGTACAGTATTTCAAATTGCACTGAAGCACTGAAGTGTTGAAGCACAACATTCCTACAAGTTTGGAAGTTATGTTTTACAATATGTCTTTCTTTCTCCCTCCCCCCCCATGTGTGTGTATGTGAATTAATAAAAATTCCATTCTGTGTCCCAAACTACTAAGAACAACATTAAAAATGTACTAGGTTCATGTACTAATCATGATTACATACATGAATAAAATTAATACTTTCCATTAAGATTAAGTACATGTAATTGATGATATTCAGATATTAGTTTATTTGAGTGCTGCTACTTTTAAATTGACAAAAGACAAAGTGAAACTGAATCATGGCAACAGGAGGGATGCTGGCAAATGACATTGTCATTCCTGTGAGACAATCAACCAGTGGAACAGTATGCCTTCAGAACTTGTGCTCCATCCCTGGAAGCATCCCTGGAAGAAGAGACAGGACATCTCTTTGTCTGAAATGGCTTAGGGTCTCTTGCTTGAACAGGTGGCTGGACTAGAAGACCTCCAAGGTCCCTTCCGATGATGATGATGATGGAGGAGGAGGAGGAGAAGAAGTAATAGTTCTTCATTTTTATCTCATGACTTAATGGATAAAGGACTGCCAAGCCTGATTTAATGGCAAAAAAATAAGTAGATTTCAAGGAAATATGGATTTCAAAAAAGCAAGAATAACCTGGATCTCAGTAAGGATTTTCATGTTAGTCTGGGATAAATAAAAAATCTTGCAATTTGTAATAGGAATCTCCCAGCCTCACTCATAATTAGTTAAGGCAGAGCCTCTTAGCAGAACTTTTTTTCCAGATCTCTCAGCACCTGGACTGCCATTTCTGAAGTGATCTTTCAAGTGACTTACCACCAATCTTCTTCTTATCTCTCACATCAACATTTATTCCATTAGTGTTGGTCTCTATCCTTTGTCAAGAGAAAAATGTTGGTTCAAGTCAATTTACTGGCACCGTTTCCACTGATATCAGTGGAAACGTTTGGTCATATCCTTGTATCCTGCTGATTTTAGTGAATATTAAATGGGTATAATTTTCTGTCCAAATCAATATGTGCTCCTATATAAGTTCATGTCAAAGTAGAACATGAAACAAAAATAACTCTAAAGTGGGAAAGGAAAGGAAAGAAACAATTAAATGCAGCAAATAAATAGCCATTGTCTTCCCTAGCATAGTTAGTTTAGTTTTCAGTTTCTTGTTTGGTCCTGACAGTTGCTGAAATTCTTTCCTTTGGCTTTCAGCCATGAATTACCAAAAAAGGTCCTCTGTCATGCTAAGACTAATATTCAGAACAGTAGCCTGTAAAGATTCAAAGAATGGTAGAGCAGGATAAAGTTTGGTTTGACCTCCAGCCGCTAAATGAAAATTGGTTCCCTTCTTACCAGCTCATTCCTCTCTCTTTTATGCTTCTGACTTTTTGAAAAAGATCTTCATGCAGATCATAGTCATAACAACATGACTACAGGAAAATTTTGCAGGCAGTATTTTCTGAAGAAGTGACTGTGGCAAATTTCACAGAATGTTTTCTTCAGAATTATAGTTGATCTTATAGGTGGGATAGACAAGTAAGAACACAAGATGAAATAGACTAATAATATGGGCTTCCTCCAGTGTGATAATTACCTTAAGGCAGGACTCAAACTCCTGGCCCACGGGCTGGATTCATCACACACTGTCTACACCCGTGGCCAGTTTAACGAAGGGGAGGAAATCCCGATACATCGCATGACACTGCCATGACAATGCGAGTTTGACATCCCTGCCTTAAGACATAGCTTTCACTTTGCAGCAGCTTCCTCTGAACACATTTACCTGCTAACTTGAGGCATTCTCAAGTAAAAATTTTACAGAGAGCAGAACCAATTTCGCTTGTTACTTGGATTCAGTTTTGATCCAGGTGTTATATTTGGAAGGTAGATTTTATTACATACAATGATATGTTACCTTGGAATTTGCCATAAGATTTGCTGTTCTTTATAGGATTTTAATTTAAGAACTTTCAGTATTATTTCCTATCAAGCACAGATACAAATTTTCAAATATTCTTTATATGGTACTTACAAAGTGGCTTGCATTTATTTTAGGTTACAAGAGCTGTAGAAAATATTATATCATCACTGTTACATAAGTTTGCAAACAGTTAAAATATTTGAAGTTTCATGTAAACAACCTCTTGGACTTGCACAATATTTGATGAATGGGTAGGGTGTGTAGTGTCACTTGAAGCCAAGTTCTGCCCAGTGATGTCAGCAACACAACCCGGGGGCAAAATCTTAAAAGTCCAAAGAGATTATGCAGTCACCTAATCCCATTCACTCTGTCTTATAAAATAGACTTGAGTTTTATTTACCTTTTTAAAAAGAATGTCATAGAACTCCTTAGTAAATTGTCTGTTTTTCTGTCATAGTTTTTCCAATTCTATTGTTGTCTACTGTTGCTGTTTAGCATTGTAAAGACAGTTTCCCTAGTACAGGAAAACTGAAGGAAGGAGGACACAGGTTAGCATGGAGCACAGGTAGGCTTGGTGGGTCTTACCTTTGCTGCCTTTGACTTTGCTGGTGAAAAGCCAAAAGGGAAGGTCATACTGGAAATGGTGATCACATGACTGTGGGATGCTGCAACTGTTGTAAATAGGAATTGGTTGCCAAGTGCTTGAATCATAATCATATTACTTAAAGGGATGCTGCAACAGCCAGAATTTGAGAACTGATCATTTGTTCAGTGTCCTTGCAACTTCAGGCAGTTGCTGAACAGGTGGTCAGTAAGTGAGGAGTACCCACATCTAATATTAAGAAAAGGAATGAGATAGAAAGATAGTCATTTCAAAAGCTTGCCATATGTTATATCATGTGCTTAATATAAATTGAGATTAGCTCATCATTGCTGTTTTTTGAGACCCTGGGCCACCAGAATGTTTTTATGAAAGGGTAATAGTTCTCACATAATGACTCCCATATGATGAGTAGCTTTGTTTGTTCTGTTTTTACTTTTGTCTTTTCTTTTGTCTTTTCTGATACAGAGACAAAGAAGTCTGGTTGCATCCAGTTAGACTTATGGGCTAATGATGTTTATGGTCAAAGTTAAACAATATTCAAAGCAAACACATATTTTATCATCTTTGCATCACACTTCCACCAATCTAATTCCTCCCACTCCAAAATTAACTGAGGAAATTGATGTTCAGTTATTCAATAGCAGCCTGAGAACCCTGGTCACTTCTAAACAATTGCAAAGCCCTGAAGCAGTAGCAATGGGAAAAACTCATAACGCTTCTCCTACTTAATGATTTCCCTTTGAAGTGTTTCCCCTACGGCCTTTCCTTCCTTCCTAAATTATATTCTGGACATAATCTTACTGTGTAAATCAATAAATCATACCAAATAGATAACTATCAATATATGAAACATTAAAGCTAGTTCTAAGCAACAACTAATGCTTATCTGTGTCTCCATTGGATGTGAGAGTGAGTATTGATCTAAAGATTAGTACTGATGATTGAAACAGGTCTCACAAACTTACCCACCATTGAACAATCCTCTGCTCTTACTAGACATGTAGCAATTCCATCTTGTTATGTGTTTGTGTTCCTAATCTTTCATATAAAGGCAACTGCCATATTTGAGATTAGGCAGAGATATTTTATTGTTGACTTTTGAAAAAAAACTAGCAATGCTAATATTTGTAAGTGGTATTATCCTTTAAAAATTATTACAAGAAGCTGTTGGTTACAATTCTTAAAATCTGAAAAATTAAATTGGAGTTTCATGGTTTCCTTATAATTATTCTGTCTATAAATACATATTGAATTATAACCTGCTTATCTAACAAAGATGTGGGTTTTTTTCCTTTTACTGAATTTTGGTGTGCTTTCCTGTGCTTTAATGTAGCTTCTTTCTAAACCTCCTAAATTCCTGTGAGCTCAAGTTTCCTAAATGGAGTGTTTATTTCTGGCGACAGTAGATTTATTGCCAGTTCTGTAATTCATGAGCTTCGGTTTTGCGGGGCTGGGCCTAATTTGTGTATTTATCTGAAATTCCTTTTGAAAATAGAGGAAAGGAATAAACTTAGTTTTATCTGCATTGACTCTGATCAAACTCAGGTGTGTAAGTCAGCCACATGCCATTCTCTGTATAATTTGTGAAACATTACTACTCTGGTCTTTATCATAAAAGCCACCCTTAGCCTCTCAGCCAAGTAATCGGTTTTGTACAAATTTCCTCTTATGTTATTTTATTGAAGTCTGTTTAGGAGTCAGGAAGAAATGGAATGAAGCAGTTAAAACTCTTTAACCATAAGTGATGCTTCCTTGCATCTTGTTAAGTCATAAACAGCAACACAATACAAAGCAACTTATTTCAGAATTCAATTTCCTTCATTATAACTCATTTTACAAACTATACCTGAACAAGAACAAAAAATCAGTCCATGGGATGTGAATGAAAACTAACTTACTTTCACTGGAATTAATGGATATCTTGTCCAAAAATTTGACAGGAATGTAATGTATGTTCATAATCTAAAAATCACATTCTAATTAGTATACTATGCTAAGGTAATCCATTTTACTTAAATTCTTCGCTTTCTATTTGGTTTTTGTGTATTTGTCTCTAGGTTTCTATGCAGTTTTTATTCTAAAGTGGCTCATTATTTAATAAAGTAACATATACCCAAATGAACATTTTGGATAACTGAGTTGCTTAAATCCAACAACTTTATCTTATCTGTTATACTGCAATACACATCACTCCTGAAATCTGATTTCTATATTAGTGCTGCACTTTATTTATTTTGAGTCACCTGTAGATTCTTCTCTACTATTTTACAAATATGTTTTCTACTTTATCTTGCATACAATTACCTAGCATACAATTCTGTACTATCAATATAAATATTACGGTAGTTGTAAGACTAATCTTTTTTTTTACTTTTAATTTATCATGAGGGATGCTTTGTATAGATTGTTTAGAGGAAGAGTGATGTGTGTCAGCCCAAACTTTTGATTCTATCTAGTTGTGTAACATTAGGAAAGCTAATCTCTCTAACCCTTCTCCTTTTTACCTGCAAAAATAATCTAATAAAATTTACCTATCATATAATATTGTTGCAAGATATGAAGCAGCCAGATGAAATAAAGCAGGATCGTAGATTTGCTGTTAAATTGTTTGTTTAAAGCATATGGTATATAAATAATGGAGGAGGATTTAGAATCAAGAAACTTACTTATCTTGATATGAGGAAGAAAAGTTCCTGTGAGTTAAGAAATTTAGAAATATTCGTTTGATGTGTATTATATTTGTAAGAGGCTTTTTTTTCTCGAATGGCCTTATGCAGTTTCTCTATTCAGATCAGAAACTTATCTTCTTGACTTATCATAGTAGGAACTGAATGACTCTCTAGGGTTTTGCTATTTTAAAACTTATGTTATGTTCTGATGTACAGCTAAGTCAGTCATGGTGACTGCTAAACTGTAATAGTGGTTACTTTCCTCTTACTTCAGTTTAATCATTTCATGTCTAACGTTTACATCTTGTTAAATGCTGTTTGCATTTTAACTTCTTGTCTTTTCCTGCAGTCCATTTAAAAAAGATTCTTAGCTTCCTGTCTCACTCACTGTATTCATCAATATACCATGTTTTAGAAGAATTCCTGAGATAGCAGATCACAGAAGCTCACTGAGAAATATGGAAATAAACATCTAAAAATTGCCCTTCTTTTTTTCTCCAAACATATATGTATGTGTACATATTTGTGTTATGCATGTATGTGTGTATAAAATAAAATGCTAGAATTGAACAGGTAGCCAAGAAACAAATAAATGGATCATCCAATAAATCAATCCAGAATTCTTATTTGAGGCACAAATGACCAGGCTCAAATTATCCAATTTCTAACACATTATGCAAAGACCCAGCTCTCTGGAAAAGAGTTTTAATACTTAGAAAGGTAGAAGGAAAGAGAGCAAGAGAATGACAGTAGCGAGGTGGATGGACTCAGTTATGGTGGTGAGGAATAGACTCTTGGAAAACCTGTAAGATCATGTTATGACAGATCATGCAGAAAATCTATCTGCTGTTTTTCATTTCAAATAACAGGAAGAAGTGGTGTAGGGTTTCCTCCCTAGGCAGGGGGTTGGACTAGAAGACTTCCAAGGTCTCTTCCAACTCTGTTATTATATTCTATTCTATCTTAATTTTGTCCACTGCAAATATTCTGCTCATTGAGATTTAATAGCATATTCTTTTCCTTTGTTTGTCTTCTTTCCCCTAACAATGAAATTCCTGTAATATTAATTATGTACACTTTTATATATACACTTCTCTAATGGGAAAAGGAAGCCACATCAGTACGAATTTTGAAGCTAGCTCTGGGGATTCCCAGAGAAAGCTTCAAAAGCTCTAGCTTGACCCCTAAGTCAACAGTTTCTTCTCAGACACGTATAATTAATCAACTTTGAAAACATTCCTGTGTTTATATTCATGTTCCAAGCATTTAATTTGTTTGTTTAGTTGTATTTGACTTACTTGTTTTGTTATTTTTAACATTTCCTACATGGGCTTTGTATATTGGTTTGTTCAACGCTGTTAGGGGGGTTGGAGTTTCAGACAAACCTTAAAAATGGTTAAAAATAGTTAGATATATAATTATTTTCCAGACAAAAAACTACTTTGTGTTTTTGGTTCGTCTTTAATTCTCCTTGGGAATTTAGGACATCATAATCATTCTTCTGGTTTCTAAGGCATTGGGGTGGATCAGTGCCTCCATGACGGAAACCCACCCTGGAATCTTCATAGAATGTTGATGTTTAATCTCTTTACACACTTTTAATAATGAGCTTCCAATTACATGTCTATTAAAGTGTGTGTATCTCTTATTTCCAGGGTTCCACATGAAGGCATGCCGCCCCACCTTTAAATCGTGCCCTTCTAGGGTTAAGATTCTTTGATTTCTCAGATAGGCCCATTCTTTAATCCATGTTAGACTACTGCTTTATAGTATATTTCCCAGGCAGGGAATCCAAATCCACCTCTGCATCTATTATCTTGTAGTGAACTTAATTTTATTCTCACTTTTTTCCCTGATCAAATGAATATCATGGTGATTTTGTTTAATTCATTAAATATTTTTTTTATCTAATTTAATTGGAATGGTTTGAAAGAGAAATAGTATTCTTGGCAAGATGTTCATTTTGATAGTGGCAATTCTTCCTAACATTGATAATTGTAATATCCCCCATTTTTCTAAATCCTTTTTTATTTCTAATACCAGCTTTACATAATTATCTTCTTTTATTGTTGAACATCTTGCTGTGAGCCAAATTCCTAGATATTTAATTTTTTTCACAATTTGTATACCCATTGATTCTACTAATTTCTTTTTTTGTTTCTCTGATAGATTTTTTGTTATCATTTTGGTTTTGTCCTTATTGATTGTTAAACCTGCTACTTCTCCATATCTTTAATTACATTTTGTCCTGATTTAATTGGTTCTTCTACGAAGAATACAAGGTCGACCACAAATGCTTGGGCCTTGTATTCTTCTTGTTTAATTCTTAGTCCTTTTATTTCCAAATTCTGTCTAACTCTCCTCAACAAAATTTCTAGTGTCATGAAAAAGAGCAGAGGTGAAAGTGGCCATCCCTGCCTGACCCCTTTTCCTATTTCAAATGAATTTGTTGTTTCTCCATTAATTATTACCCGTGGTTTTTGGCTTGAATATATTGACTCTAACATTTTTTTGAATTTATTCCCAAATTTCATCTCATTTACTTGTTGTCTCATAAATTACCAATTTACTTTATTGAAGGCTTTTTGAGCATCCAGAAAATCTAGTACAGCCTGTTTTTCCGGATGTGCCTCATAATACTCCAGGATATCTAGTACTGTCCTTGTGTTGTTTTTTTAGTTGTCTTGTTGGAAGAAAACCATTTTGATCTGTGTGTATACATTTACTTAATATTTTTTTCAATCTCTCTGCCATTATATTCATAAATATTTTGTAATTAGTGTTCAATAAAGAAATTGGTATGTAATTTTTTATGTGGGTGGTATCTGTACTTTTCTTCAGTATTAATGTAATATATACTTCTCTCCATGACATTAGTAGCTTTGCCTCTGTAAGTACTTCATTATAAATTTCTGAAAGGATTGGATCTAGTATTTCACCTAAATTTTTATATAATTCTGTGGGTAATCCATGTGTTCTGGGGGTTTTGTTGTTTTGTTTACTAGTTGCCTCTTTTAGTTCCTTCTTAGTGATCTCTTCATTTAATCTTTCCCTTTCAACTCAGAGAAAAAGGGGTGAAAATAGAGTGTTGGCCATATTTACAACTCAAGATGAGATATAAAAAAGATTTAGAAGAATTTGGAATTGAGGTAAAACCAAACCAATTAAATATTAGAGGGAACGGATAAAAAATTAATTTCTAGCATGTACAATTATCTATTAGAATTTGAAATGGCGGAAGAAATAGTTAAAGGCCCAATGATTGTATGGGCAAGGAAGGGCACAACATTAAAAGTCTGGAAACAAAATTACAAAATAACAAAACCGGTTGTTTATAAAGAAAAACAATACAAAATGTGTTATTGATGGTATCTGGCACCTTAAAGGTTAGCGAATATGTACCCAAACTTAAATCTGACTTGTTGGAAATGTAAGCAAATGAGGCGTACCTTCTTTCATGCTTGGTGGCTTTGCCCAAAAAGTAAAAAGTAGTGGAAAAAAGTAGAATTTGGATAAAAGAAATCACAAATATACAACTAGAATTTAAGGCTGAAATATTTTTGCTGGGAATGTTAAAAGGGGACTATGCAAAAGAAATGAAATACTTAGTTCTCCATATAATCACAGCAGCAAGAATTGTATAGGCACAATGCTGGAATGGTGACCAAATGCCAACAAATAATTTGATAATTCAGAAAGTTCCACTGAAATGGACCTACTTACACAAAAACCTAGGGATAAGGTAGACTCAAAATATACTACAGCTTGGTAAAAATATTATAATTGGATGAAGAAGAAAAACCAGGAAATTAAAAGATAAGGAAAAGGATAAGGATAAAAAAATGAAGTGATTAAATTAAGAGCATATACCAAAAATAGAAAATGAATATTAGTAAAATTGTTTTCAATAAATGATCACACCATCTTAGCTGATAAGAAATATATATGTTTTATGTCATATTTGTATATTGGTTTCGTTTGCAACAAAAAGTTGTGTCTTATACACTGTATATATTTTTCTTTTAAATCTTTAATAAAGTTTATTTTATTTTATTTTTTTAAACGTACTTTGTGATGCATTTACCTAGAAGTGAGATTTGCAGGTTTTAGTAGATAGGCTAAAATTAAAGTTTTACCATTAGATAGTGCTTAGTAACATACAGCATAAACTTTTTGTACATCTTGAATAATTTTATCTGATTTATATAACATGAATCATATTCTAAATTTATTGATTTTTAATTTATATAGCTGCCCATCTCACTAAAAGCAATTCTGTGTGGCACGTAGCAAAGAAACCCAAAATCTACAGAAGGTATTCTAGAGCCTCTTGTGTAAAGAAAAGGTTCCCATTTTGATCACAGTAAGGGGGTTGAAGAGTCTTATAATTATTTAAAGAAAAACAACTTAACATAGCTCGCTGTTGCAAAGTATTAAACAAATTTTTGTTGGGCCTAGGGATATAATCCAATCAGTGTTGAATACTTTCATGTCCTGTTGATTTCAGTCAGGGAATTAAGCATGGGCTTTAATTGCTCCCATAAAAGTCAAGAAGAATTAACATGATTTAATGTTGTTGGACACTATTGTTTCTGGTTTGATTGCTTTTAGTAGTTGTAAATAAACTTTATGGCTTGAGACATATAAGACTGTTTTCAAAATATTCACACTAAAGTCATGTCATATCTGACAGAAACTAAGTCTTGGTAGATTTATTACTGCCTTCAAAAACTTATCAAAGCAAAATGACTTTTGTATAAAGTACTTAAACCTTGCTTTCATTTGTTTTAATTGAATGTGGAAGTAAAATATCTGGAGATAATATGTTCATTTTTATCTGTCACACAAAGAACAAGTTTAGATGTGATGAAATGGATCCAATTACTTATGCTGACTGTTAGATAAACAGAAGAAAACCTCTGATGACATTAGTTGAAGTTTTGTTCCCAAAGTTAATTTCAGAAAACTCTTTCTTTGTAGTCAGACCTTTAATCTTCGATAGAGGTTATAATAATACTTAAATCAGCTCTATGAGTCTGAGAAATAGCAGTCCATACATGAGGCACTGAATTTTCACTTCACTATTTATTTTAAATGTTATTTTATTTACAGTGCAATCATAAACATGTCTGTTAGCAAGTATGATCTACTGAATTCAGGGGGGATTATTTTTTGGCAGCTCATAATTCTGGTCATTTGGTTATAATTTAAGACTTTATTATTATTTTTTTAGCAATAGCACTTAACATTTAGACTTATATATTGTTCTACAGTATTTCATAGCACTCTCTTGTATGGTTTACAATTTCAGCATATTGCCCCCAACAATCTGAGTCCTCATTTTATCGACCTCAGAAAGACAGAAGACTGAGCCAACCTTGAGCTGATTAGGATTATTTTAAAAAAATGATTCATTTTATTTTTTTAATTACATTTTATTATGTTACTGTACTTCATATATTATAAGAAAATAGTGTATTTGCCGTAAAACTGAGAGACTTAGTCAATATCTACATTAAATTCGTAATTGTCAATAATAAGTAATTCAGAACTCTTTTTTGTTTATCTAATCTAAGCATGACTGAATTTGGATATTATCCAATTAACAGCCATAAAAGTAATTGCATTTTTTTTTAAAAGTCACATAAAAAGTTTCTCATTTTCTTACAGATATTTTATTTGTTTATTTATATTCTGCCTTTATTATTTTTACAAATAACTCAGTATGAAAAAACACATAATGCTACCTCCCCCCATTTTCCTCATAATGATAATCCTGTGAAGGTGAGGGGAAGTGGACTGAGAGTGAGTGACCAACCCAGAATCACCACAGTCCTTGTGCTTTTAGCCTGGTGCCTTAACCAGTTTTATATACTTTAGAGAATAGATATCTAATTAAAATTAATTCAAAATCACAATTATTATAATTACTATTCTTTTCATGTATTTATTACAATTTAATCTCATAATTTAATCTGCAAGATATATTAGGTTGAAAGAATTTAGACATGTATTAAATACAAGAATTTAAACATCAGGTTGGGTTTTTTTACTTTTTACCTCTAATATGTCATTGATGTACCACATAGGCTGAATAGAAAATAAGAAATCCACCTTCAATAAGAAATCCACCTTTACATAGTTGGTTTCTGGGCACTTGCAGGTAATCTGTCAGATGGTGCTCCATTCAAAATCCAAGTAAGAAATACTTAGACTCTTTAATTTAGAGAAAAGTTATCTTTTACTGAAAGTGAAGTGGGAGCAACCAGAGAATTCT
>BHFT01019849.1:0-20717 GCA_004320025.1 Laticauda laticaudata
AATAAAAGACTCAGGCCAGTGAGACACTTTTTATTGAAATGAATTTATTAACATGTTGCAGCAGAATTAAAAATATACAAAAAGTTTGTGGTATACAAAAGAGTCTTGATAGAGAACTTGGTTTTTGCACCTCGCCTCTCGCACGGCTGCCTGGAGAGCGGGCAGAAGGCGTGGTCAGATCTATGTGCAATATGGGGAGGGGCCAGATCCCAGACCCTGGAGGGGGAAGGATCCTGAGGGGAGGGGGCAGGATTTGGGGGTCTGGGGGAAATAAAAGAGAGGTGCCTGGCTGCCCATCACCCAATCCAGTGTACCTCAAAGCAGCCAGCCAAGTCAAGTGGGATTCTTGGACATTTTTTGGGGGGGGGTTCCACTTCTCTAGACCACCCTTCCCCATCTTGACCACAACCTCCATGATCCCCACCCAGCTTTGCGTCGTGCTGATGTACAGTAATCCTCAATTTACAACCATAATCACAGTCCTTGCGGTCGTTAAGCCGAGTCATTCTGTGTTCAGATTGGAAGCTACGACTGCTTCTCATGAAGGTTGTTATGTGAACAGATTTTCTCCCCCACCCCCAATGGGCAGAGGGGTTTTTTGGGGGCCAGAAGTGGAAATAAAACTCTGGAAAAGGTCCCCAAAAGTCATAAATTGTCCTCAAGTGACCACATGACCCAAAATGTGGTCACATGATCCTGGCGTGGTTTTGTGTGTGTGTGTGTGTGTGTGTGTGTGTAGCCATCATCATCCCCCAAAATGGGTTGTAAGTAGTTCTGGGATAGTTCCGTCATAACTTTGTACATTCATTAAGCAACCGGTCATAAGTGGAGAACTACTTGTATGTTGCTGCTAGGAGCAGCTACAGTTGTGTTTCGTAATTCCGCCCTCTTTAAGGGGACGTGGACTTCAACTCCCAGAATTCAGAGCTGGCTGGGGAATTCTGTGTCAACTAAAAAGATACTCCTTTGGTCGTTTTAGTTGCCAGCAGAAAGGGAGTGGGGGAAAGCTGTGCATTCCTTGAATGCCTCACATAATTGCCTTGGCAGCCCAAAGCTGTTGGCCCACAAGAGTATGATTTGAGAGCATGATTGAAAAGTACAGAGAAGAGCAACCAGGATGATTCAGGGACTGGAGACTAAAACATATGAAGAATGGTTACAGGAACTGGGCCTGGCTGGTCTAGGGAAGAGAAGGACCAGGGGAGACAGGAGAGCATTTCCCAATATTTGAGGGGCTGCCCCAGAGAGGAGGAGGAGGGGGGTCGAGCTATTCTCCAAGGCACCTGAAGGCAGGACAAGAAGCAACAGATAGAAGTTAACCAAGGAGAGAAGCAACCTAGAAATAAGGAGGAATTTTCTAATAATGAGAGCAATCAACCCGTGAAAAAGAAGCTGCCTTCAGAAGTTGTGGGACCTTCATCCCTGGAGGCTTTCAAGAAGAGACTGGACGGCCATTTGTCAGAAATAGTGTAGGGTCTCCCACTTGGGCAGGGGGTTGGACTAGATGACCTACAAGGTCCCTTCCAACNGGCCATTTGTCAGAAATAGTGTAGGGTCTCCCACTTGGGCAGGGGGTTGGACTAGATGACCTACAAGGTCCCTTCCAACTCTGATGCTCTGTTATCTGTTATTTGATGACTCTTGGCTATGGACATGTCCCATTGGAGAATATGAATTATGATACACACAGGGGTGGAGGGAAAACCAGGGTCAAGGGTGACAGTGAATGATGTGCCTCAGAGTCGGCTACACCCAGGCAGTGCCGGACATGTTAATTCCGAAATAAATCCTGTTTAGTTTTGGAAGTTTGGCTCGAGACTCAGGATTTAAAAGGGGGCAACTGCCAGAATCCTGACACTATAAAGGTGCGATAAAATGAGATGCCTCACTACAGCTTCCATAATCCCCTGACCTTCAGACTATAACCCCCATGATGCCCATCCAGGCCAGTCAAAATGGTGCCAGGTGAGAGGAGACAGTTGTGGGCCTTCGGGATACATCTCTATTGTTCACACACCCCCCAAAATAGGTCATCCTCACCTTATGACCACAGTTGAGCCTGACATTTCTGTCACTAAGCGAGACACACTAGTGAGTACCCCCCCCTTGGATGACCTTTCTGGCCACCGTTAATAAGCAAGTCACACAGTCATTAAGTGAATCCAGCTTCCCCGTTCAGTTTGCTGGTCACAAAAGGGGATCCCCCCTGACCCCCAGATGCTGCGACCATCATAAATACGAGTCAGTGGCTGAGCATCTGTATTTTGATCCGGTGACCTGGGGGAATGTTGCAACGGTTGTTAAGTGTGAAAAATGGTCATGCATTCCTTTTTTTTCCCCTGGCGCTATGGTCACTTGGAACGGTCGCGAAACAAAGGGTTGTAAGTCAAGGGCCACCTGTACAGGGGAAGATGGGCAGCTGGGTGGGGGAGAGGAGGGAAGCCCACCCTGCCGTTGCTCTGTGGGCCTTGCAAAAGGTTGTGAGAACTTACAAGCCCAAAGTCTCCAACGGGGTCTCCAACCTTGGCAACTTCAAGACTTGTGGACTTCAACTCCCAGAATTCCCCAGCCGGCAAATTCTGCCATTATCTGGGGAGCTTATGAACTGATTTATTTAATGATTACTAAACTTCTACGCCACCCAATTTGCCATGACGACTTTGATTCTTTGTTTGCTCTAAGAAATAATGGTATGTAGCCCTTCCTTTCCTCCTTCCTTTCCTCTCTCCTTCCCTCACTCCCTTCCCCTTCTTCCTTCCCTTTCCTTTTCCTTCCGCTTCTTCCTTCCCTTTTTCCTTTCTTCCTCCCATCCTCTCTTCTTTCCTTCCCCTTCTTCCTTTCCTTTTTTCCTTCCTTTCCTTTCTTCTTTCCTTCCCATTTTCCCTCCCTCCTTTCCTTCCCATTCTTCCTTTCCTTTCCTCTTTTTTCCTTTCTTTCTTCCCATTTTCCTCCCTCCCTTCTTTCCTTCCCCTTCTACCTTTTCCTTTTTCCTTCCTTTCCTTTCCACCCTTCTTTCCTTTTTCCTTCCTTCTTTCCTTCCCATTTTCCTCCCTCCCTCCTTTCCTTCCCATTCTTCCTTTCTTTTTTTCCTTTCTTTCTTCCCATTTTCCTCCCTCCCTTCTTTCCTTCCCCTTCTTCCTTTTCCTTTTTCCTTCCTTTCCTTTCCACCCTTCTTTCCTTTTTCCTTCCTTCTTTCCTTCCCATTTTCCTCCCTTCTTTCCATCTTTCGCTTTCCCTTCCTTCCTCCTTTCCCTCCCCTCCCTCTCTCTTTCTTTCCTTCTATAAAATGTTATGCCAATGCCTGAAAACTTAGAGGTCAGCTTTAAAAAATAAAAATTATCCAATACTCCCCCCCCCCACTTTCCTACTATTTGAAGAAAAAATGNACCCCCCCCCCCCACTTTCCTACTATTTGAAGAAAAAATGCTATCGCCCCCATCATACCATCATCATCAAAATGGGGTGTTCAGACCAAAACCTCTGCTGGCAGCTTTCTATCATTTCTCCCTCCGTTTCATTTCTGCATGGCTGAATTTCACAGCCAGTTCTCCACACCGTCTTGCCCGGGGGCTGGAAGAGACACGACGGTGAAGGAGGCTCCCTGATGGATCATCAGATGTTCAAGCAAGATGGTTGAAACCCAACCTACTCACCCCTCCTTCCCTCTGGGATGCTGGCAGAATCTAGGGACAGCTGCCATCCACCGTGGCTCCGAGGCAGATGGCAGGGCTCCCAAACCACCAACCCTCGGCTCACAGCTTCCTTCGAGAGGCCCACGGATGGTGGCTTATTGTCCCCCTGGCTGTTTGAGACAAAGAAGGGGAAGGCTTGGTGCTGAGGAGGCAGACAGGTGGCTGAGATGGTGGCCCAGTCCCTCCATCTGCTGACCTTCGGGCCCAGTTCGGGCTGAATGGCTCCTTGAAATATGAGCCAGCCGTGGGCTGCAGCTGCCCAAAAAAAAAAGCCAACATAGTTCTAGGCTGCATCAACAGAGGGATAGAATCAAGATCACGTGAAGTGTTGATCCCGCTTTATAAGGCCACACTTGCAACATTTGCATCCAGTTTTGGTCGCCACGATGTAAAAAAAAAGATGCTGAGATTCTAGAAAAAGTGCAGAGAAGAGGATTAGGGGACTGGAGGCTACAACGTATGAAGAATGGTTGTAGGAATTGGATAGGTACCTATTCTAATGAAAAGAAGGATTGGGGAGATATGATAAGTGGCCAAGATCCTTTCCAACTTTTGTTACTCGGTAATTCTGTCAGGGTCTCCTGCTTGAGCAGTGGGCTGGACTACATGACCTCCAAAATCCCTTCCAACTCTAGTTATTCTGAAATTCTGTCAGGGTCTCCTGCTTAGAGAAGGGGTTAGACTAGATGACCTCCAAGGTCCCGGCCAACTCTTATTATTCTATAATTCCGGAAGGGTCTCCTGCCTGAGCAAGGGGTTGGACTAGAAGACCTCCGAGATCCCTTCCAACCCTTGTTATTCTGTTTCGCGATGCTGTTCTGGGATGAAAGGAAGGGAGAGGGTTCCTTCCCCCTCCTGCCCACCCCATTCATTACCCTGTAATATAATATTATTTTCCATTTCTGAGCAGCGGCAGCTGAGCCACACCGCATCTTCCAAGGAAGGGTTTTGGGGGGGGGAAAACCGCGCTGGTTTCTCCATTCAGTGCTTCTGAAAGCAATTCAGGGCATCAGCAAAACATGGGAGCTTTTGGGAAGCTGGGAATTTTCCCCAAACCCATTATTTTGTAATTCTGTTAGGTCTCCTGCTTAAGCAGGGGGCTGGACTAGAAGACCTTCAGGGTCCCTTCCAACTCTTTGTTATTCTGTTCTGTTGTCCTCCTTAGCATGTGGCAGCTGCCTTCCTGTCCTTGTTGTGAATTGTGGCCCCATCGATAAAACGCAGGATATTGTTGGGGATTGTACAAGGCCGAAGACGGGGCAACTTTGCCATTGTTGGTTTCAATCTTGAATAAAATCTGGCTGCGTTGGATAGATTTTTCTCAGCCCTGCTGGTGATGGGACAGGCAAATAAAAGATCACAATTATTGATTTTTCGTCTTCAGGCTCGAGAATTTTTTTTTTTTTAATTTTCTCACCCAACAATATCCTTGCGTTTCCATTTGTTTCCGATGTGGGACACAAATGGGCTTCGTGGAAAGCATTAAGTCCAGAGGTGGGGAAACGATGTCCCCTTTAAGACTCGTGGACTTCAACTCCCAGAATTCCTGAGCCAGCATAGCTGGCTCAGGAATTTTGGGAGTTGAAGTCCACGAGTCTCAAAGGGACCATGTTCCCCAGCCCTAATTTTATCCTTTTGGCCAATCTTATTATTTCCCCAGCAGAATGTCCTAGGGAGAAGCAGCTGGCATAATGCCCATGATTTTTATTTCTTTTATTGATTCCCTGCCTTGATTATTTGTACAAATGACTCAAGGCGGTGAGCCTACTCTATGCAGCACACTTCCTCCTTCTATTTTTGCCACAACAGCAACCCTGTGAGGTTGTTGGGATGAGAGAAAGGGACCGGCACACAGTTTTGTGCCTAAGGTGGGGCGAGAACTCACTGTCTCCTGGTGATTGGCCCAGTTACCCAACGGGCTTTCCGGCCAAAGGCAGAACTAGAACTCATCATCTCCTGGTGATGGATCCAAATTCACCCAACCATCTTTCATGCCTAAGGAAGAACTAAAATTCACAGTCTCCTGGCGATTGGCCCAAAATTACCCAATTGGCTTTCGTGCCTAAGGCAGGGCTAGAACTTCCAGTCTCCTGGCGATTGGCCCAAAGTCTCCTAGTTGTTTTTCATGCCTAAGGCAGATCTAGAACTCCCAGTCTCCTGGTGTTTGGCCCAAAGTTGCCCAGCTGGCTTTCCTGCCGAAAGCAGTACTAGAACTCCTGGTCATTGGCTCAAAGTCACCCAGTTGGTTTTCATACTGTAGAAAGCTAGCACCCACCCCTCTCCTAGAAGAATGAAACATTCTAGAAAATATTAAAAAAAAGGCAGAATATTATATTTCCCTGGCTGAGAAAAGGAGAAACAGCCTCTTGGAAAGCAGCCCCCACACCTTTGTTAATAACCCCAGAAAGATTGGGCCATTCTATCTCCAAGACAAAAGGATAAAAGGCTCCAGGGGGATGGGATTAGCCCTCACTCAAGATCCAAACCAGGACAAAGCCCTTAAGCCATAATAGGAATTGCCCAACACCCTTTGAGAACACCCACCTTCTTCATTGCATCGTCACCCAGCACAGTTCAACCAAACCTGTCTCAGACAAACTCCTCGGATTTGCACATGACCCCCTACAGCAGCCAAAAGGATATATTTCTTGCACAGGAATAGGAAGCTCTAGGGCAAGACTTATATATATGTATATCAATAAATATCTCTCTCTTTCCACTCCATGTGGTCCTCTACCCAGAATCACACATGCTTGGTGGTTCTGCTTCATCATTCAATTATCCTTCCAAGCAGCCTCCATGTTTTCAGTGTCTTTCTCCCCACTTGGAACTAAACCCAGATGGACATTTCTTCCAACAAAACTTAAAGCATAACTAGAACTCACAGTCTCCTGCTTTGTAGCCTGGTACCTTAACTACTAATGAGACCAAACAGTCTCGTTTCCTTCTCCCATGCTTTCCCCTAAGGCCGTGATGGTGAACCTGTGGCACACGTGCCACAGGTGGCACACAGAGCCATTTGTGCCGGCATACGAGTTGCAGGCAAACTTACTTCACTGCACATGCGTGCGTCTCACAGCTGATTTTTGGCCAGTTTGAGGCACTTTTTTTTGGTCTCCCAGAGGCTTGAGGAAGGCTTCTGCAGGCTTCGCAGGCCAAAAACTAGGCCCGTTTCATCACTTCCTGTTTTTCCAGAAATACTTGAAGTGACAAAACAGGCCTAGTTTTCATCCTGCAAAGCCTGCAGAAGCCTTCTTCAAGCCTCTGGGAGACCAAAAAAAAATGCCTCAAACTGGCCAAAAATCAGCTGTGAGGTACAGTGCAGGTCAGGGAGTGGCAGGGGGTGGGGATTGTGTGCGCATACGTAAGGGGGGTGGTGGGGCCTGCATTGTCTTTTGGGTGCTGGCATGCAAGCACGAGCATGCAAGCGTGCACACAATTTTTGGCACAAGAGCCCAAAAAGGTTAGCCACCACTGCCCTAAAGATATATATATATATATATGCTGCTCAGCTTCCTTCGGGTATTATCCCACGTCATTGTAGTTCTGTTAAAGTTGTAGCAACGTTTCAGCAGAATCTCATCTGCCATGCATCAAGGCTTCTGTATGGCAGTGGGTCTCACCAGCTCCTCTGTTTTTAATTCATGAGGCTGGCTCCATTCTGATTGGGCTAGGAGCCTGGGTCCTGGCCTTCATTGGACCATTTGGAGTTGAATTGATTGGTGTTTCTGGTTTCTTCTGTCTGTTTTGTGGCTTTGATTGCGCTGGCAACCCTCCTGTTTCTTGTGTTGGAGGTTTTCAGTGCCAGCTTGGCTATCTGTGTGAAAAGGATGGCTGTTATCTATATTAGAAGCTAGGTTTCACCTGGGCTGCCTGGTGGCGGGGGGTGTTTCGAGTGTGGAAAGGCATCAGAGGGCAGTCTCGTTACGTGTGCCCAGGTGGTTTGCCCTGGCTTGTGGTGTGGAGGATCTTTCTATTTGAGAGTGCGAGGCTTCCAAATGATTGACAGTCTGGTGGAGTCACTCCCTTCTTATTCTTCTTGTGTTGCCAGCCAATCACAAGCCTACAAAACAGACAGAGAAACCAGAAATACCAATCAACAATACTCCCAAGTCCAATATAGACACAGACCAAGCACTCCAAGCCAAATCAGGGATGTAGAAAAAACCATCCTGGCAAACAGTAGGCTAGCCTCAAATTTAAAAACCAACGCTGTGAGACCCTGACCCACATACACAAACTGCTATATACAGAAGCCTGATGGATGCAGATGCAGATTGCTGCTGAAACTTGCTACAACTAATAAATGCGGACACTACAAGGTGACGTGGGAATAAATACCGTGAAGGAAGCTTGAACAGCCACACATGTAAGTACCCCGCGGAAAAACTTAAAAAAAACAAATATATATATAGTATATATACACCAATTATATATATTTGATATTCAGGCTTTTGTTCGGGCGTATTTTCCCACGTCATTATGGAGTTTGGCTTTTTAAATTTTAAGCAACGTCTTTGGCAGAATCTCATCTGCCCATCATCAGCTTCTGTATATGAGGTTCGCTCTTGGCAGTTTCAGAACTTCACAGCCTTTTCAGTTTTAAATTTCGGGGCTATAGCCTATTTGTTTGTCGGCAAGGATGTTTTTTTTCTTCATCCTGATTGGCTTGGAGATTTGTTTACCTGTGTTTTATTGGTTCTTTGGATGTTTGCTGTGTTCGCTGATGGTGTATCTCATATCTTCTGTCTGTTTATGTGCGCTTTTTTGTCTTGATTGGCTGGCAACATTGTGTTCCTGTATTGGAGGCTTTTAGTGCAGCTTGGCTCTGAGTAAATGGATGGCTATCAATTTATTAGGAAGCTCGGTTTCATCTGAGATGCCTGGCGGGGTAGTGGTTTGAGCTGGAGGACAGAGGGAGTCTGTTTGTGCCCAGGTGTTTGCCTGGCTTGTTGGTGGTTGAGATCTTCTATTGAGAGTGCAGGCCTTCCAGATGATTGACAGTCTGCTGGAATCATCTCTTCTATTCAATGCTTTCAGGTCCTTTTTTTCAATCTCTATGGCTTCTCTGATGATTCTGTGGCTGGGGTTTTTCTATGGTGGCTAGGGTTTTAGTGGCCAATTTGAAAGTTTTGACTGTTGTGACCTGTGGTTTTCATGTGTTGGACTAGTGAGGGAGGTGCTGTTCCACTTTTACTGCATTTTTGGTGTTCATACTAGGCGGTACTTATTCTTCTATTGGTACTGTCCAATGTAAATGTTAGGCTGGGCATGATGCATCAGGGAACTTCGTATATCCTTGGTTTTTCCAGGCAATTTGTCTTTGGGGTTTCTCAAGGATGGCTGGCTATTTGTTTGGCTGTTTGAAGGCAGTCTGATGTGATGCCTGTGTAGTATCTTACTAGATTTTGTCTGTAAGTAACCTCTTATGTAGGGCAGGACAGCTGTTCCATAGTCCACACACCTAAACAGCCACACCCAAAATCCTAGTTCACCTGGAAACGGAAACAAACAAACAATACTACCATTCTAGATGTACTAACATACAAAAAAAAAAAAAAAAAAACCAGAATGCACACTAGAACACACTGGTATAGCCAGAAGAAAACACACACCAACCGCTACCGTTCAAGGCCAATCCACCACACCACAGCACAGATAAACTCCGTGGCAAAACACTAATTGGCCAGAACAAACACACCTGGCAGACAAGCACAACACGTAAAGACTGAACTATGCACCTGACTGAACAGACTGACCTGCCCAACGGCTTGTCCACAAAGCAAAATTTACCGGCTTGATCCATGCAAAACACAACTGGAGATCATAATGGATACCTAGAAGATGAACAGACCTTATGAAAGCTGAACCTGCCTACATAAGAGTACTACAGACAAAATCAGTAAGATACAGGACTGCAATCATTGGAAGCCTGCACTCCTCAAATAGAAAGACTCCACACCACAAGCCGCAAACACCTGGGCACTAAACAGACCCACTGGTCCCCTTGATACCTAACCAGCTCAAAACACACCCAACCAGGCACACAGATGAAACTTGGCGTCTAAACAAATGATAGCCGCTTTTACTCAGAGCCAAGTTTGCACTAAAAAAGCCTCCATACAGGAACACAATGTTGCCAGCCAATCAAGACCAAAAAGCCACAAAACAGACAGAAATATGAGAACAGAAGATATGAGATACACCAATCAAGCCGAACACAGCAAACTCCAAGACCAATAAACACAGAACAAGACTCCCAATCAATCAGGATGAAGAAAAAACCATTCTGGCACAGCAGTAGGCTAGCCCCAAATTTAAAATTGAAATGGCTGTGATAGCCTGACTCACAGACGAACACAATACAGAAGCCTGATGATGGCAGATGGGATTCTGCCAAAACGTTGCTACAACTTTAAAAGCACAACTATAATGACCTGGGAAAATATCTGAACAAAGCTGAATACCGTACATGTAAATACCTGCGAAAACTTCACACACACACATACACACACACACACACACACACACATACACATATATATATTTCTGGTGAATTTTGCAGCTAGTAACCTCCAAAAACTCACAGACACAACACTGAGGATAGGACCTTCTCAGGAGTGGGGTGTAACTGTACCATCTTGGTACTCCACGGTTCAAGAATCGGCTAACTTTGCTATTCAGCTGTCCAGTTACCTGAAACTAGAAATTATAGTTTCTAGCCCTTATTGAGGCATAATGGAAGGGTTTGCACTTTGCACATGAGGTCTTCAACCCCATCAGAATACCAACTTTTTACTTTGCAACAATTCTAATTTCACCCTAGGAGTCTTGGTGCCAACATCAGGTAAATCTCAGAGAATAGAGCATGTACAGAGTGTTTGGTGGGGGTTAAGGGTTATGGAGTCTTCTGTTTGGTGTTATCCCAGAAACTGTCAAGCTACCTAGGTGGTTTACCATTAAAGATTTCAAAACAATGCTTTCCCAACATGACGACTCGAAGATGGGAAAACTTCAACTCCCACAATTCCCCATCCCACATGGCTGGGGCTGGGGAAGTCTGGGAGTTGAAGTCCACCCATCTTCCAGGGGTCCAACTGGAAAACTACTGCTTTAAAAGCGGAGATATGCACATAGTGCAAAAGTTACAACACATCCAGTTCTTGTTCACTTGAGGTAAAGGCAAGGAAAAGGGTGACATTTGGATTAGAGGAAATTTGGGGTTTGTTCAAGAACTTCTTTCATAAACCGGAATCAAATTGGAATCAATTTGAAATCCAGTTGATTTAGCTCCTTAGATATCGGACAGGGTGGAGCTGACGTCGTGGTGGTATGACGGGAATCTCTAGGGGCTCTTGGGGAGGACGTCGATAACCTGAAAGCCAGTGGTCAAACTCAATTTCATTGAGGGCTACATCAGGGCTGTGGTTGACCCCGGGGGCCATGGCTGACTGGGTGGTTGTAGCATAATTCCTCTTCATATTGGGTAGACTGAGCCAAAGAGACGCAGACCAGAACCTTACATTTTCCAGGACAGCCCTGCTGGCCGAATCCAACTATATCTTGTGTCGGATGTGGGCCCTGGGCCTTGAGTTTGACACCCCTGTATTAAGCCTTGGGCATATCGTATCTATTTGTTTCCTTTCCCTTCCTCCCATTTTAAACACACCTACACTTAAACATAATTAAATCAAATAATTTTAAAAAGAGCCACTGTCTACATGTGGGGGTCTCGAACTTGACAACTTTTATGACCTGTGAACTTCAACTCCCAGAATTCCCCAGCCAGCCTATCCTAGCAATTCTCCCATGCCACCTGAGATCCCCATTGGGTTAAACAGAAAATGTGAGTGTCTCTTCTGATATATATTGATTCCACAGGTGGTCCTTGACTTACAACTACTATCACCATCCAGAAGTTCCCACGTTAAGCATGGTGGTGGATCAGTCAGTTGTGCCCGAATTTAAGTACCTTTTTTTGCTATGATTTTTAGATAAATTACTAGAGCTATTAAGTGAATCACATTGTTAAGAGAATCCACTTTCCCTTATCAATTTTGCTGGTCAGAAGCTGGCTTGGAAGATGGCAAATGACAATCACATTATCATTTCAGGAGGCTGCAACCGTCATAAATGCGTGCCAAATAGGATCACATGATTGTTGCGATGGCTGTAAGTGTCCTACCAATCCTAAGTTATGTTTTTCAGGTGACTTAGGTGACTGTGATTTCAGGTGACTTAGGTGATTTCAGGTGACTATGGTAACTTCAAACAGTTGATCAATGGATAGCTGTAAGTCAAGGACTAGCTGTAATAGGCTAACCAAGGGGAAGCGTGGAAAATGTTATTCCAGTTGACATAACTACAGTCGATTCAGGCTGAGAATTATTAGGATTGAAGTCTGACATGCCAGCTTTGGAAATATCTCAGACTACAGTTCCAATGACTCCCAGCCAGTAGAGTCCTTGGCCTTGTAGGCTGCAATGAAGGAAACTGTAGTCTAGTAATCCAGAAGACTGTGATTATGCGTAAGCCTGAATAGAGAACAACCAAAAATTTGGCACCAATGAGCTCATTCCCAGAATTCCTTGGGTAGAATTGGAACTCCATTCATTAGTGTTCCTTCCCCTGGTGGCTTCCCTTGGGATGGCAGCTCTTTGAAGGCCCATAATCCCTTTGGACAAGGGAATTCTGGGACTTGGGTTCTGTAATGGTATGTGAGAAAGACCTTGAGACACAAGTGAGGGGACGAAATGCTGCTTAGGGAACAGTTAGATAAGAGGTGGCTTAGCCCTGAGTTCCTCAACCTTTCTGCAATGGGCACACATGTACATGCTCGCCTGCTGCTTACACAAGTGGGGATGCATGCGCTTGCCCGCCACTTCCGCGGCCTGGTTCTGAACAGCTCAAGGTCCGTTTGTCGAATCAATCCTGGGGGTTGGGGATGCGTGGCTTAGCCCTCAGCTGCATAATGGCTGGAGAAAGAAACTCAGAAGGGACACTCCCCAGTTTCTAAGGATCTAAAACAGTGGTGGGATTCCAATTTTTTTTTCCTACTGGTTCTATGAGAGAGCACTTTCCGCGCTCACTCAAGAACTGTCCTCTGTGTCTGCGCTAGAGGGGTGAGCTGTTTTTTTTACCTCAGCTGAGGCGCGGCAATCCACTCTGCCATGCAAATCAGCTGAGGTAAAAAACAAGAGAATATAGGACAGGAGAGGATAGGGGCAGGGCCAGCCGGTTATCCGAACTACTCAAAATTTCCACTACTGGTATGCCAGTACCAGTCCGAACTGGCTGAATACCACCTCTGATGTAAAGGTGACAGTAAGAGATTTGTACTTTTGGACCTGCAAGATTCTGTTAATGTAGCCTTACAGTAAAATAAAATCAGTTCATCTGGATGTGTTTGCTGCCTAAGTGTCAGCTTTGGAAGCCATATTAGCACCAGATGCTTCCGCGCTGCCACATTCTTGATCCTGGGGAAATGGGAGGGGGGAATTTCTTGGAGCATATGTGGTTAGACATAATAGCATTCTTCTTTTCAGTCAAGGTCATGTTATTTCTATACCTGGGTGAGAGGACGTCCCAAGTTGGGACGGATGGTGATTAGGGCATGTGATGCCATGAGGGGTGCAGGGGGTGGATTTGTAATTTCTTACTTATTGAAGGGAAACCTGGAACTTTCAGATTCGGGATTTCCCAGATGTGCCAGTAATAAAAGGAACCCTTGAGAAGATGTCTGTCTCGGAGTTGTTGGTTGGAGTGGAGGTTTTCTGGAATGATGACACTAAGAGTGACACCCGTCTTGCAATTCTGAAAGTACAAATTTCCCAGTGTCTCCTTTACAGCCTGAGAAACTAGGGAGAGTTTCTCCTGATCCTATTCCTGAGTGCTTCCATACCAGAGACAAATTCGTTGCATGTCTAGTCACACTTAGCCCAGTAAGGTACAGGCAGTCCTTGGTTTACAGCCACAATGGAGCCCAAATTTTTTGTCGCTAAGTGGACATTTCTTCAGGGAATTTTGCCCCATTTTACGACGTTTAACTCACTGTGTTTCTTAAGTGAATCCCTGAGGTTGTTATATTAGGGACACAGTTGTTAAGGGAATCTGGTTTCCCTGTTGATTTTGCTCATTAGAAGGTCGCAAATGGGCATCACTTGACCCCGGGATGATGCAGCCATCATAAATAGGAACCGATTGCCAAGCATCTGAATTTTAATCACATGAAGGTAGGGATGCTGCAACGGTCGTATGAAAAAAGGTAATCAGTCACTTTTTTCGGTGCCGTTGTAACTTCAAATGGTAGTGAAATGAACGAGGATTACCTGTATTCAATTCAATTCAATTCCTGCAACTGTTATATATCTGAGGCTAAGTTGCCACTTATCTAATCATTTCCTAAGCCAGGGGTTGCCAACCTTTTGGACCTCAGGGACCATCAAACTCATCATCTTAAATCCCGCGGACCAGAAACCCTGAGGAAATTCCAAAAAAATGACTGCAGGAAAATCACCCAACCCCTTTTCCTACCGATCGATTGTTCTTTGTTTGGGATCGCAGGATACTGTCTCCAGCTCTGTTCTCAGGGGGAGAGAGGGAGGGAGAGACTTTTGGCTTCATGCAAGGAAAGCAGCAGAAGCCGCAGAAGTCTTTCTTTCTTTCCCCAAACTCCGGCAGAAAAGAGTCTATGCCGGTACAACCTCTTGGAACAGGAGGCCTTGCAGGGTCCCAAAGGCTCATTTCTGGCAGAGTTTGGGGGAGGGAAAGAAAGACTTTGGCTTCTTTCCTTGCATGCAGCCAAAAGCAGAAGAAGAAAGAAGTGGAAAGAAGCAACCCAGTGGCCAGGTCAGGCATGTGGGGCAAGTGGGGCGAGTGGGGCAAGTGTCCCCCCTCCGCCCTTTCCCCCCTCCACTACCTCGTGTTGTTTGCAATGTAAGTGACGCAAGCCTTGTGTTCCCGTGGGCCATTTGGGCGGCGCAGCTTTGTGTTCCCGTGCAGCCTGGATTAATTGCTTTGGGGGGGACATTTCTCTATGGACCACCAACATTTTCTCATGGACCACCAGTGGTCCACAGCCCACTGGTTGGTGACCATTTCCCTGGACAGTGTCTCTTCTTCCATCTCCCAAGCCATTCCCCAATACCATTCCCACTCCAACTGGTGCCTGCCCATCGGAAGGCTAATACTAACACCCCTCCTGCAATCACAGCCTTAACAACCCCATCCCACCCCACCCCCTTTTTAATACTCACTAAAGCTTGGGTTTCACGGCACAATTTCAATCCAGGGGCCCTAGAATCGGATTGGCTCCTTCAGGAAGCCCTCTCATTCATTTGGAGGCAGATAAACAGACTTAGGAAAGGGGGCAAGGAAGGGTGTTTCCCGCCCCTCCCCCTGTCCCCATCCTGTGAATAAGGATACCTAATGGCACTACAGACTAGGGGTGAGATTCAAAAATCCTAGCAACCGGTTCATTGCCTGGTTGCTGGGTGGGCATGGCCATGGTGGGCATGACCTATCAGAACTTCCTGTTTTTTGGCTCTTCCCAGAGTCCGTAGGCTTTTCTCGGGCCTCTGGGGGAGGAGAAAATTGGCTTCTCAGGCTCTGGAGGGCCTCTGGAAGCCAGAAACAGTCTGTTTCTGGACTTCCGGTAGGAACATCCGGTTCGACCCATTTTTCTCCCTCCCAGAGCTTCCGTGCAAACCCTGCACTTACCTGCATGGAAAACAGGCTGCATGGAGACTCCTGGGAGGGGAGGGGCAGGGTGGGTGGGGCCAGATGTTCAGTTCAACTTAACATCCTGGTTTGCTCGAATAGGTCTGAACTGGTCAAATCCCACCCCTGCTACAGACCCTTCCCCAAATCCAGAATCTGCCTCCCAGACAGACGGCGTCTGATGGAAATGCCATCTTGGGAAATCTTTCTGTACAATTTGGGATGAGTTGAAAACGGCGTGAAGAGTGCTACTTCTCTACACCAGCTCTGTTTCCTGCGTGAAAACTTGCCAGCCCCCCCCCCCCCGATCTTGTTCCAGCAAAAGCAAAGCACCACCGATACCCAGTCCTGGCTTGAATTCCACCCTCCGTTGCCAAGAAAAATAGCCCGCAACCTGAAATCCATCCCTCTCCTGCTTTACATTTTCCCACCCCGTTTCAGGACTCCCTTGGGCTGTTTTGGTTCCAATCACTCTCCCCCCCCATGTCCCCCCACTCCCTACGGAGATGGCCCCCTCTGCTCATGTCACCCACCCACTCCCAGCCAACCACTTCGTGGGCACCGTAGATAAGAGAAGCCCTTGGTGGCCTTGGCTCAAAGTCACAGTGAGGTATTTTGAGAGAGGCTTGGCTGGGAAATAGGGTCCCTCCTGGAATACAACTCGGGAGGAGGACAAATAAGGGACCTGCCCACAGGGATGGGGCAAGGGGATTCACAACCCACCAAATGCATAGCCCAGGTGGTGAGCTGAGAGAACAGCAAATAGCACCAGTTGACCACCATTATACGAGAGGGCCACGAGCAGTCCATATCATGAGAAGGAGGAATTAAACTGAATATCACGATGTGAGAATGGGACATCCTGATGCTTCTTGGACTGCCACTCCCACCGTCCCACCCAAAAAGGACCGGGACAGTCCCAAAGCCTGCTCACTTGGGCTGTTTGGACCCAGTTCAGCCCACAAGGCCTGGAAGGGTCCTCCCAGTCTGCTTACACAGTGGTCTCATATTCCAATAGCTCCTGCGACGCCCCCATGCTGCGATACTGTAGGCGCGGTGTGGCCGGAGAGGTGTACTCAAGAGCTAGAATGGTCTTACGGAGACGTCTGTCAATGAAATGGGCATCCCAGGCGGGGTACTTCTTCCGTGGCAAATCAATGCGAATAACAGGCCCCTCTGTCCGTGGGGCCCGGGCTATGGGGGTGGAAGGCATGCTGGGCCTGACCTGAAAGACTGGCCCACAGCTGTCTCTGTCCCCTGGTATCCCCTCTCGTTCTGTAGTCCTTGGCAAGGAGCGTGGCGGACTGGTGATCACATCTGGTGGAGGCCCCATAGCCCGGGGTATGGCAGTGGATTCTTCCCCGCAGAGGCAACCAGTGTTCTGGGCCCCAAAAATGGTTCCACTGGGATGCAAGAGGCAGTAGTAGATAAACATGAAGAAGACTCCCAAAGCAAAGCTGGAGGCCACCACGCAGACGATGATCAAGGCGTAGAATTCGGAGATCAGGTACTGTTCGCGGAACCAGTACCAGAGGCCCGTCAGCGCAGCGTTCTCCAGCAGGGTTATGATGTAGTAGATGGACATGCGGCACCGGCTGCGGCCTTCTTTGACGTTGAACCAGCAGAAGATGTAGATGATGCCCACCACCATGTTGTAGATAATCTCCTCCCACTTGGACATGCAGAAATCCGTCTCGCCTTGGATGATCCAGAAGGTCATGATGCACCAGTGGGTGACAATAAAGATGCCGAAGTAGAGCTGAAAGACGGAGGCAAAGAGGGCGAAGGCGATGGCTCGGGCGGCAATGGTGAAGAGGTGCCACAAGATCTGGACCATGGCTCCTTTGTAGGACATGGGCATCTTGTCTTCCCGGGAATCCCGGAGCACCTTTTGGTAAGAGGCCAAGGTCCACGCCAGAGACACCAGCGAGGCAGAAGCAGAGAAACCTTCCCGAAAGGAATGGAGAGGCAAAGGGGAACAACGAATTAGGGAAAAGACAAGGCAGGGGTGGACTTCAAAAATTTTAGCAATGGGTTCTCTGCCTGATTGCTGGGTGGGCATGGCAATGGTGGGCATGGTCTAGTCAGCCTCCTGCACCACAGCGGGGAGGGGGGGGTTGCCCTCCCCGGGCTCTGGAGGCTTTCCAGCAGCCAGAAACAGGCCTGTTTCCAGCCTTCTGGAACTTCCGGCAGTCCCATTTTTAGCCCTTCCTGGGCTTCTGTGCAGGCCCTGCACTTATCTGGCATCCAAAACAGGCTGTGGGTGAGACTCCTGGTCGGGGAGGGGAGCAGTGAAAGGGGCTAGCCAGGAGTGGGATTTGCAGGTTCTCCAAACGGCATAGAATCTTAGCTGGATGGTCTTCCGAACCCGTGCAAACCCCTAGCAGCCCACCCCTGAGACAAGGTGTCATTGAAGATTCTCTAGGGAAGAAATGGAGCTGGAGCTGGAGGAGACCCCAGGGATGGGGTGACAGCATTGAGCAGGGGTGTCAAACGGGCCGGATGCTTCCCGTGCTAGCCTCTCCCCACTCCCGGTTTAGCGAAGGGGGGAAAGTCGTGGTGCATCATGTGACGACAATGTGACGCTGCGAGTTTGACACNGCATCATGTGATGACAATGTGATGCTGCGAGTTTGACACCCCTAGCCTACAGCCTGGATGAGAGGGAGGGGGAAAGAGGATTGATCTGAAGGAGAACCAAGAGGAGAGAAGGAAAAGACCCCGTGAAGGTGTGTGGTTTGTGGAGTGGAGGAGCAGGGAAGGAGAAGGAGGAGGACTGGGGGGGTCCTTGGTGCTCTCTGAGCTTGGTTGTTTTCCTAGAGGCGTTTCACAACCCAACTAGGAAACATCATCAGGGCTAGCATGAAACATCTGCAAGGAAATATTCAGACTCAGAAACCAGCAAGCGACTCTCACAATTTTTTCCTCGCTCTGAAAACCCCCTTTCCTTCTAGGCACGGATGAGACGCATTACATAGTTGGGTCATGAAAGGTCCTGCCTAGAAAACCCACGATAGCTTCAGAGCGCACCAAGGACTCAAACAACCCACCACCACCCGTCCTCCCTCCTCCCTCCTCCTCCTCCTCGCTCCTCTCCTCTCCTCCTTCCTCTCCTCCTCCATTTCCACAAAACCCAACTCCTTCCTAGCACTGATGCATCGTCCCCTAGTGGGTTATGGAATGCTTCTCCTGCAAGAAATCAACCAAAACTCATAGAGTACTAGGAACCCCACACGTCCTCCTCTTCTCCACAACCCCACTCCTGTCTAACACTGACTGATGTGATTTAGTTGGGTCATGAAAGATCTGCAAGAAAAGCACCAAGCTCAGAGCACCAAGGATTTCACAATTATTCCTCCACCTCCTCCTCCTCTTCCTTTCCACAAACCCCACTCCTTTCTAGCACTGATGATATTACCTAGTCGGGTCATGAAACGTCTGCAAGAAAACAACCAAACTCAGAGTGTACCAAGGTCGGCCCCAATTCCCAATGTATACTCTAGGGCAGCAGGGATCTCCCAACTTGGCAACTATTGAAGTCCACAAATCTCAAAGTTGCCAAGTTTGGAGACCTCTGCTCTAGGGGCTTGCTCTCACCTTCTCCAGGTGTCTCCTACTCAGTGGTGGTACACTACCGGTTTGGACTGGTTCAGCCGAATTGATAGTAAAAAAAAAAATAAAAGCCTCCGACGATCAGCTGAGAGGAGAAAGAAGAGCAAAGCGCAGGATTGGCCCTCCCAACACTCCCTACGCTTTTCTCTTCCTTATCCTCACAGCTGATTGGCGCTACAGGCTCAGCTGGTGTGGGGAAAGTTGCACGTGCGTGTTAGGTGTGTGTGTGTGTGTGCGCGCAATCATTGATCTGGTAGTAGAACAGGTAGGATNTCCTTCCTCTCTCTTTTCTCTCCCTCCTTCTACCTTCCTTCTCCCTCTTCTCTTCCTTCCTCCTTTATCCTCCCTCCCTCTCCCCTCCTTTCTCTTTATCCTCTCTAGCTTCTCCTTCCTTCCTTTCCATCTGTCCTTTTTCCTTGACTTCTTCCTTCCTTCTCTCTCCCCCCTCCTTCCTTTCTTTATCCTCCCTCCCTTCTCCTTCCATCCTATCTCCTCCTTCCCTCCTCTTTTTTCCTCCCTCCCTTCTCCTTCCTTCCTCTATTTATCCTCCCTATCTTCTCCTTCCTTCCCTCCCTCCCTCCCTTTTTACTCTCCCTTCCTCCTTCCTTCATCTCTCCTTCTCTTCCTTCCTTCCTCTTTTTATCCTCCCTCCATTCTCCTTCCTTTCTGCCTCCTTCCATCTTCTTTTCTTCCTCCCTCCTCGAACACCAAACCGATAGGATCCCACTGCTGCTCCTACTCCTTCCCTCCCACCAGGGCCCACCTCCGCTTACCTTGCAGGGGGTCAATCCGCTTCTGTTGCACCATGATGCTCAGCTGCAGCACCAGTTGTGGGGCGCTCTTGAGGAAGGTCTCCAGAAGGCGCAACATGCTGACGTCGGCACATTCGAACATCATCCTCCAGTAAAAATGGCGCTGGCGATGCTCGGACTGCCAGCGGCTCTGGAGACCCAGGTAGAGGCTCCTCAGGTACCTGTGGGAAAGGACAGGGAGAGAGGAAGGTGTGCAGAGGTTTGTCCTTGACTTATGACCCCAAGGGAGCCCCACATTTATGTTGCTAAGCGAGACAGTGGTTTCGTGAGTTTTGCTCCAGCTTACAACCTTCCTTGCCATGGTTGTTAAACGAGGCACTGCAATTAAAGTTAGTCACACGGTTGTTAAATGAATCTATCTCCTTGGGTTGTCAGGAGGGACACAGTGACCATCATAAACACAGGTAGTCCTCGACTTACATCTGTTTGTTTAGTGACCAAAGTTACAATGGCACTGGAAAAAGGGACTTATGACTGTTTTTCACACTTATGACCATTGCAATCATGGGATCAAAATTTTGGCCTCAACCTATGACCACAGGGGAGCCCAAAAAGTTATCTTGCTAAGCGAGACAGTTGCTCTGTGAATTTTGTCCCATTGTACAACCTTTCTTGCCACCATTGTTAAGTGAATCCCTGTGTCAGGATTACAACAATTGCCCTAATGAAATCATGATTCTCGAGCCAAACTTCAAATAACTTCAAAAGATCCATTAGAGGCGACATCCTGGCCCTGCCCTGGATGAAGCCAACTCTGGCCTATGTCATTTCCAGTCCCCTGGGACCCTGTTCCCCCCCCCCGGGTGTGTCATAAACCAGATTCTCCCATTGAGCCCTCCCATGGGCTGGGTGTCATCAATCACATTCTCCAATTCAATATATT
>BHFT01019850.1:0-44111 GCA_004320025.1 Laticauda laticaudata
TTATCTATCTATCTATCTATCTATCTATCTATCTATCTATCTATCTATCTATCTATCTATCTATCCATCCATCCATATCCATCCATCTATCTCTCCATCTCCCTATTTCCCTCCCTCCCTATCTATCCATCCATCATCTCTCTCTCTTATCTGTCTAGCTATATGCCCACCTACTTACACCCCCACCCCCCTGTGTGTGTATTTGTGTGTGCACAGGCATGCCTATCTACATACCTGCCTCCCTAATTTGCCTTATTTAACTGATATCTCTCCTCTGTATCTCTGGCTGTATGAAGATAGTAAAGGAAATCTATACCCTGCTGGGAAATACAAAGGGCATATTGTAGAGCAAGTCACAGGGCCATCAGTTCCTGAGTTTTGATCTTGACCCCAAGTATTGACCAGATCCCTATCCCAGTCAGTGGGTGGAGTTCCTGTGAAGAAGTTTAGGACTTTGGTTTCTTCCTCTTCCATGTAGAGACTGGCCAAAATGGGAGACACAGAGCTGAAGAAGCTCCACCTTTATTCCAAATAAGAATATCAGCATTACAGAAAAAGGCCTCCAGAAGGAAGACATTCCATTTACAAACTTGCTTTCAGAAAAATGTTAGCGTCATCCTGGGATGAATTCCAAAATCCCAAATATTGGTGCTGTGGGTTGATATACAAAGGAGAGTATGACCTCCCCAAACCATGTTTCTTGCTTAACAACAAAATCTAAGGCAGAGGTCTCCAAACTTGGCAACTTTAAGACTTCCGGACTTCAATTCCCAGAATTCTCCAGCCAGCGTGGCTGACAAGAATTCTAGGAGGTGAAGTCCACAAGCCTTAAAATTGCCAAGTTTGGAGGCTCCTGATCTAAGGAGTCAGATACAGTGGTATATCGGTTTGGCCGGGTTCTCACGAGCCGGTAGCGCTGATGAGCAGCGGAGACTGAATCGGTTCTCTCTGATACTCTACTGTTGGGCCCACCCACCTGCCTGGGCTCCCATTTATTCCTAATCTTTATTCCTTGCTTTTCTTCTTCTCTCGTGTCGCTACACTTTTCCCAGCCACTGTAGAACACAAGCTCTGGCACATGGGGTGTAATCGTGGAGATCATGTGATGTACAGGGTTGTGGTAGCAGGGTGCAGTTTAATAGGTGTTCCATTGTCTGGGGAGCCTCCCCGCAGTCGCATTCTGTGGATCCATCATGGTTGTATCCCCATTTCTGCATCAGGGCTTTGCATCTCCCAACTCCAGTTCTAAGGCNGTTTTGTGCGTTCCACTCTTGAAGATATATCTCTTCTGACTGTAGGAGGGGCAATTCCACACAGCAGGTAGAGGTCATCAATTCGGGGAGGCTTGAGACAACCAGAGATGCCCCTTGCTTTTGAAGTGCAGCTGCTTTGCACGTCACAACACATTGCTGCGCAGCAGCTGCTGAAGCAACAGGGACAGCGCAGGATTAAAGGAGGGGAGTCAGAAAACCTCTGTGCCTGCGCAAAGTGTGTGCTTGGTGTGCGCATGTGCGCAAAGTGCGACCACCACGCCACACCCACCGAACCGGTGGTAAAAATATTTGAAATGCACCACTGTTAGCAGGCCTCTTTTCTAACTTCCTAGGAGAAGAAAAAAAAAAATCTCCATTGTTCGCAACAACAAACTGGCTCTATAAAATTTGGCAGAGAAAAAGTTAATGGCAGGCAGGATTCTTATTCCTGGGTTTACGTGGCGGATTATTACTGAAAGCAAATCATTATCTTTTTTAAAAAAAGAAAAAAGTCAGCACACTTGTGTAAATCATTGGAAACTGCATGCTTCATTTGAAATAGATCTATTATGTTTATTAGGCAAGACAAGAGAGAGGAAGAAGCAACTGATTTAAAAAAAAAAAAAGGCTGGCAAATATCTAAGGTCATCCAGTCAAATCAAGTCCAGGACAGGCTTCTGAGAATGAATGAAACCCAAAGCCTCTTATGTCTCTCTGCCTGAGAGTTATTGGTTATCATCTCAGCCAAGCTAAAATTAGGATGACAAATATATTCTTAGAGGCCTCTGAGTTATTAGCTCATCATATGTTTGTTAGATACCGGATTCACCACCAGTAGAATAGAATAGAATAGAATAGAATTCTTTATTGACCAAGTATGATTGAACACACAAGGAATTTGTCTTTGGTCCAGTGTGCATAAAGAAAAAATAAAAATATATTAATCAAGAATCATAAAATACAACACTTAGTGATAGTCATAGGTTACTAATAAGCAATCAAATCATACTAGGAAACAAACAATATAAATTGTAAGGATACAAGCAACATGGTTATAATCATAAGTGGGAAGAGATAGATACTATGAAGTGTTATTATAATCTAGTAGTAGAGTAAAATAATAATACAGTCTTAGTTAAATAAGTTGACAGTGTTGTGGGAATTAGTTGTTTCGGGAAAAAACTGTCCTTGTGTCTAGTTGTTCTGTGTGCAGTGCCCTATAGCGTCATTTTGAGGACAGAAGTTGAAACAATTTATGTCCAGGATGTGAGGGGTCTATAGATATTTTCACAGCCCTCTTTTTGATTTGTGTAGTATACACTGGGGTGGAAGGCAGATTGGTAGCAATTGTTTTTTCTGCAGTTCGAATAGAATAGAATAGAATAGAATTCTTTATTGGCCAAGTGTGATTGGACATACAAGGAATTTATCTTGGTGGAAATGCTCTCAGTGTACATAAAAGAAAAGTTACATTCGTCAGAGTCAAGAATCATAAGGTACAACACTTACTAATAGTCATAGGTAATTACCCGTTGAAGTCTGTGTCTGTCTTGTTTGGTTGCAGAGCCAAACCAGACCGTTATAGAGGTGCAGATGACAGGCTTAATAATTCCTCATGTCGAATTGAATCAGCAGCTCTTTGGGTAGTTTGAGCTTTCTGAGTTGGCACAGAAAGACATAGTTGTAAAGAAAATGATGAAAAATTGCACATAGTACAGAGTTTTTAAATTCTGGAGGTAGGCTTTGACTTGTATTACTTTAACAATTAAGCTGAATTAAACCCAAAGCTGAATAAAAAGATTTAACACCAGGATATTTCTTTACAATTTGAGAAATCATTTAAATTGGAAAAGCATTATGGTTAAGGTTTCTTTTTCAACATTGAGTAGATATGTCATTAAATTACAGCTGTGTAAAAAATGATTTGCTTTAAGGAAGCTTAACCTATTATGTATTTTAAATGTATGTAAAGCGAAAGAAAAAGAAATTCATAATAAACGATTTGAGAATGGGGGAGAAAAAAAGAAAGTAAATTAAAACTAGAAAGCCAGAAGAAAAAGAACCTAAAAACAAGTAAGCAAGACTAAAAAGACTCGCACAAATGCATTAAAAACGTACAGCTAAATTATATCTAATTATACTTCTAAAAGGGAAAAAAAGAATTAAAAAAATTATCATATGGGGAAAATGTGTTGTTTCATATAACCTGGCAAAACCTTTTGAGATGTTTCTTTCAGACATGACAGATGTCTGAAAGAAAAGCAAATAAAATCTTCAGAAAAATTAGAGAATTGTGTAAAATGTCAAGCTATTCAGATGATTAAATTCATTGTTGTAGCCTGCGCTCTGGACAGATCTGATGATCATTTGTTGTTACAAGCCTTGGTGTAGAAATGTTTTACTCGTCTGATCATACGAGTAAACAATCCTATACTAATCCAGTTTTGTAATCTTGTTACACTCCTTTAACACACTTCATTTAACTCATGGCTTTGCATTTTAATAAAATATGAATAACATTGTGGAGATCCATTCGTTAGCAGCATAAAGGCTGATCCTAAAAGCTAAGCAGATCCAGGATGGGAGGAAACCAGGATGTCCTGTGGATGAGACTGAAAAATTGAAGAAACATCTCAAAAGGTATTGCTAAGAATCAGGGGTGGGCTTCAAAAATTTCAGCAACGGGTTCTCTGCCTGGTTGCTAGGGAGGGTCGTGGCCCTGGTGGGTGTGGCCTAGTCAGCCTTCTGCATCATGGCGGTGTTTGTGTTTTTGCCCCCGGGCTCCGGAGGCTTCCCTTGAGCCTCTGGGAGGGTGAAAATGGCCTCTCCCAGACTCCAGAGGGCCCCCGGAGGCTGAAAACAGGCCAATTTCCAGCCTTCTGGAAGTTCAGGGAGACCAGTTTTTCGCCTCCCCGAGCCTCCGCATGCGCGCTGCACTTACCTCGCATCCGAAACCGGCTACATGGAAACTCCTGGGAGGGGAGGGGAGGAGTGGGAGGGTCAGGGTGGGGTGGGAGGAGCCAGCCAGGGATGGGATTTGGCAGTTCTCTGAACCAGCCATAATGTTAGCCACGGGTTCTTGCGAACCTGGGCAAAGCCGTAGCAGCCTACTCCTGCTAAGAATGCAAAGTGGACATTTTATTTTATTTATTTATTTATTTGATTTATCAATCACTTACAAGATAATAGGTATAAGTATAAACATGAGTAAGAATACAGGAAATAGGTACAAATAAATGGGGACAATATGACACAGACGGAAGGCACGATTGTGCACTTATGCACGTCCCTTACAGACCTCTTAGGAATGGGGTGAGGTCAATAGTAGATAGTTTGAGGTTAAAGGAGTGGGGGTTAGAGGATGTAACAACAGAGTCAGGTAGTGCATGCCTTTAATACACCAGACGTGAGATATATAGTGATCAAAGAAATGGATCGCTAAGGATTTAACCACAATAGAATCACAGTAGTTGATTTTCTGAATGAGAATAATAGTTCATACAGGTTTTCTTTCTACAGCTCTAAAGGGAAAAAAAAAACCAGCACCAAAGTAATATAATATAAAGGGCCTGTCACATTGGCTGACTGATGCAAAACGTTTGTAAAAAGGACACAGCGGACGAGAAAATGTTCCATTCGTTGTTATCCGCTCTCAAAAGTGCCCCGATCTTGCATAGCAGAGTGGACAATCAACGGAAAGGAACGGTATGGGGGATGTCGTATGGACGTAGGGCGGATGGGAAAGCCGTGGATGCTCCACGGAAGCCAGGCAGATGAAGCAATATGGGAGCGGATGACACATCCGCAGGCTTCCGGGGAGCACAGGCAAAGCGAGCAGTAAACGGAAAGAGCTAAATGCAGGAGTGGGATGTCGTAGCGGATTGAAGGGATGCCGAGCGGATGAGCGATGCTAAGCGGAAGCCTCGCGGAAGCCTAGCCGGAGCGAGCGTTCAGTGTGCATGTGGGAGGATGCATATGTATCAGCCCCGCGGTTATTGCAGCTCGCAGCAGGTCAACTATTTCAGAGGAAAGACTGCTGCCAGACACATGCTCCAGCCATGCCAACAACCATGGGGAATGCATGAGGAAGCTGTGCATCTGCTGCCAGCCCTGGCAAGAGGGTAATAGTGGCCACCATCCCACCCCTTGTCCCTGACTTGCTTCTGCTGGGGCTTTCTCGCTCTTCGGCTTGACTTCTTCTGGTGCGGGGCTACTCTGCTGGCACTGTTCTCCTGTGCTGGGTGCTTTGCTGGGGCTTACCTCTGCTGGCACTGGTGCGGGGTCTTCTGCTGGTGCTTACTCTGCTTGGCGCTGCTCCTTGAGTCCTGCTGTGCTGCTGTGCTCTGCGTCCTGCGGGTGCTGCTGCTGATCTTCTGATCTGCTGTCCTGCTGGCACTGCTGGTGCTTACTCTGCTGCTGTGGCGTGCTGCGTGCTGCTGGTTAGTCTGGTCCTGCTGGTCTGCTTTGCTGCTATGTTGTATGTTGCTGGCTGCTGCTGCTGCTTGGGTGTGGAGCAGCCCCTACAACCTCGAAGTCAACTTTGATGAGGGTCCAGATGCCCTGCCAGAGGGAGGAAGATGCATATGCGCGAACGAAACCAGGGAGAGGATTGGCAATACTCATCGAGAGAACATGAGGATGAGGATGCTGGTAATGGATCTGAGGGAGAAGGAGTATGCTTTGGTGGAGGACCAGGCTCTTCTCGGACACCAAAAGAAGAAGGCTGCTTGGAGAGAGAAGAGTCGAGGAGTCCTGGGGCTACACTTCGGGGTGGTCCTGGGCTGCGTGTGTAAAGCACATGCACACCTTGGTAACGGGAAGCTGCACCTTACAAGAAAATCTGGTCCAGGCCTACACGGTCAAGTTGACAGACCAAGAAGACCTACGTGATGTGCAAGTGCGCTTCTTGGAGGGTGAAGATCCACCACTGAGGAACAGCCCCTTCTGACAATCCCTTCTCTTCAGGCAGCCTGGTCAGATGGAGCAGTCCTCTTCCTGGCCAAGAGTCAGCTCCTGTGTCCGCAGGATCTTGTGGAGTGTTGCCACAATGGAGACCCCCCATACAGCTTGTCACGACCCCGTGCGGAAGTCGCGTGGAGGGACCCCCTGACACGTGGTAGCAAGCGAGAGGCACTTCCACCAGGCAACAACCCACATCTCTACCCCAGCACTCCCCTCCACAGAAAGCAGGCAGGAGAGTGCAAAACCAGATGGGCAGAGCCACACGTCCTTGCCTGGAAGATCAGGGACACTCCAATCGGAAGCAGCGTAGATCTCACTTCTCTTAGCTGGTACACACTGATGGTCCCCATCCTCCAACCGCAAAGCCCTTCCTCACCTACGTCAACCAGACCCTCTAATGAACATGTCGAATCATAGTACCGAGGTGTGAAAGGACAGGTATCACCGGTCTTCTTCACAACATTCCAGACCCAGATGAGCCGTGCTCCTCACTCAGTCCAGGTTGCTCCTCCACCCCAGGTGATGTCACTGCCCTTCCTAAGGCTTTTCCACAGGCCCTCACCTCACCAGGCTATGGCTACCAGTGAGCTTCCAGCTCAGCACAGGCAGCCCTTTCCCAGTGCCAGGCACAGGTTACTCGTACGCCACGTGCACCCACGCAGCAGATGCCACCGGACGCCTCACTCGCTCAGCTGCAGACCAGATACATCCCACTACACTGCTCCTTCTCCCCCTCAACAAAGCCAAGCCCTGTGTTCTCAGAACATCTGTCATCGGTATTGGGCTGCACCCATGTCCTGGAGGAAGGGGTCTCTCAACATCACGGACTGAGCCAGCTCTCTGCGCGAGCTTCCTCCACCACCGTCCCTATTGTCCTCTCGGGCCAGGCACCCTCAATAATGCCTCAGACCAGCCACTCGACAGCAGCCACCTCCACAGCCCTGTGACCCTTCCCCTTAGACTGAACACCTCCGAGTGACCAAGAAGATTGCCAGAGACTGAGTGTGCTACCTGCTTGACTTTATCTTGCTTGGGACACTTGGGTCATTTTGCTTTTACAGCTTGTTATTAATAAAGATTATCTTTGCTTTTCACACTTGCTTCATTTATTTTATTAAATAAGTCTTGGTCGGAATACTTTTAGAAATGTTTAAGTGCCTTTGCATTGCTTGTGGATGGACGTTAAGATCGCAGTGGGATGGGCAGGATACCTGTGGGCCTTATGTGTAACAGCTGTGGCATGGGGCAGGTGATACCTGTGGGTGGGTACATAGCTGGGGACAGATAACCTTCCAGTGACAGCATATTGGGCACTGTATGGTCCATCCTCCAGTGCCACAACCTAGGCCCTTTAATTTATCAATAAAAATGTAATCATGATCCACCACATTTTCAACATAAACACAACTCTTTATTAAATGCCCTGTTCATCTGTAGGCCCACTGAACATAGATGGGCCCAATCTCATCCGACATGTGATGAGGACAGTGCTCAAGGTAGCATCCATTAAGCATCTTATCATCTGTTTTGCCACTCCCTCTCCAGCTGGGGGTTGCATCTCAGTGTTTCAGGAGGTCGCTGCTTTCCCTTCGCGTGAAGCTCTGTTGGGGGCTGCACATCTCACAGGTATCTATAGGTTTCGGCCCTGCCTCATTCACCAGCGCTCCATGTTCCCATTGCCTTGTTGGAGGTCTCACGATGCCTGTTCTTGCAAACTGGGTAGCGGGTTGTGCATGAGATTGTGCAGGATTGCTAGCAAGCTTCCACGATTCATCTTCACGTGTCTTGTTGGGATGCTGCGATGGTGGTGAGAGTATCCTGGAAACCTGTGGCCAGGATGCAAAGGCATTCTCCACACCCGCCTTGCCCTGACAGCCTGTAGCTTGAAGATCTCTCTTCGCGGTGAGGTGTCTTGAAATGTAGGGCTTTGCATGAGGTAGGTTCTGAGGGAGAGGCGTCATCCCCATGGATGAAGTAGGCAACATCTTGTGTGTCGTTTGGGCAGGGGGTCTGGATCTGGAGCCCATGATGAGGTTCGTTCAGCCTCTCCTTGAGGTGACTGGCGTTGTTATACTGGGCTTGAAGATGAGCCGTTGCCTAAAGCATCGATGTACACTGTAGTCTAGCCATATCGGACCATGGCAAAGAGGATGATGCTGAAAGAGTCTTGTAGTTGAAGATAAGTTGGACCCCGACTTGGCTGGTGCGTGTTGCAGGCACATGCTTCCCACTAATGGCTCAATGTGTGGGGAAGTTCCATCTTGTGATACCACTGCTCTGCAACTACTTTCTGCCACTTCCTTTCAGTGGAGGGGGTCCTGGGGACTCCTCCAGGTATTTCTTCTAATGAGGCCTGCACCACTTCTCTGACCCAATGCTGATTGGATGTGATGTGGCACCCCTTCATAGCCATACTGTATTGCTCTTTAGGTGGTTCCTGAGCCAGGTGGTGCAGCATCCAAGTGCCACCTTGAGCAGGGTTTCTCAGGCTGGCCAGTAGTTTTGGTTGCTGTGCTTGGTCTCAACCTGGGTCTCAGCCATCCACAACTCGTTCAAACATGTGCTTTGGCGGCATCCCATTGAAGTTTCTGAATGCACGTATCCAGTGTTCATCGTTCCTCAGCTCCCCATCAGCTTGCTATATACAATTCCGTACTCTGCTCTTCTCTCGTGATCCATCTTTGGACCCAGACTCTTCTTGGCCGCCTCCTTTTCTCACGTAGAACAGGTGAAAAGAGCCTTCAGATGGGCTTCGCACTGTTGATAGAACGCATGGTGGTCTCCAAAAGTGAGTGTGTGATGATCCATGGTGGAGATGACTCTGGATATCTGTGAGAGCAAGAGCAGTGATTGAAGGCTGATAAGGTCTGCATCCGCACGGGCTGCTGGACTGAATGTGAGTCCCAGGTGACTTCCTACCCCTTTTATAGGAAATATAAGGATTTTCACGTTGGTTTCTTTGCATCCTCTGTGCATCCTGCAGACATCTCGTAAATATCCGAGATAGGTTCCCCTTCTGCAAACTGTTTTTCCATTTAAAATGCTTTTCTTTGCGATCTGCATCGCTTTCATCTCCTTTCTCCGTCTGTGCTAGTACGTTTGTGTCCGTTCTGAGTCCGTTTCGCTTCCTCCCTGTCTCCGTTATTCCGCTGGAGCGGATGCGGGAAATTGTGCAGCGGATGCGCAGCGGTGCCTAGCAGGATATAGCGGATGCGTAAACGGATGTGACGACGGATATAGAACAGATGTTCCCCGTATCATTTGACGGGATGCAGATACGGTACGCGTTGGATACTTTTCTCGCCCTCAATAACACGCTTTTTGTGCAGCTCAAAACTTCCTTTTGAGCGATGAAATGTCAGCCGACGATGCTGGACGGATAGAGAGGATGAAAAACGGACGCAGTGAGTACAGAACGGAAGCATCGCGTTAACCAACGGATGGCGTTTCTCTCCGTTTTACATCCTCTTTCCATCCGTTGGTGCTGTGTGACAGGGGCTTAAACATCCGTTTCCAAGCTTCTCAGCTTCATACAAAGCATTAACCTGGTTTTCATAATCAGAGGATGTAAGACTCCAGGGTGAATAAACTAGCAGGTAGTTGGAAACTAGGATAAAGTTTTGTCCACCAGTTATCTTCTTGTATGGCACTGAATTTTCTTCTTAAGTGGTTCTTTCTCTGCCTGATCTTGTGCAACATCCAAACTTCACAGAAAATTACCCTTAATTTAGAGGAAGATGCACCAAAAATGCAGCATTCAGACATGACAATTAAAAGTTAAGTTCGCAATAATGATGAATCGCCCTTCTTTTATTTTGCAAAGATTAATTCTAACCCAATGATGTGCTCCAGAAATTTTATACTCTATCACCCAGCATTCTGAAACGTATCAATGTTTAATGGATCTTGGCTCCAAATAGGGAGTCAGAAGACTGCAAATCTCAAGTTGTTAAGTTTATTCTGCTTGGTTTCCACTTCTCTAAGCAGAATATTCAGTACCCTAATTGTCCAGGTAATTTTTTTTCCTCCCAAAGAGTCTTAGTCTTACACCTATTTTAAGCTTCAAGCTACCAGTATTAGAATATAAAATAACCTTTCAGGAACAGTCATTCCAGGAAGAAATCCATAAAGCATGTTCCAGAGAGTTCCAGGAAATGTCTCCAATGACATCATTCCAAGCTAGAGATAGATTTTTACTCCTAATTTCATATCTGCATCACAGAACACCTTAACCCAGTATTTCTCAACTTTAGGAACTCTGTGGGAAAAATTGTCTTTCCACGAAACTGATCCCTGGTACCAAAAAAGTTGGGGACTGTTGGCATAGCATCTCCCATTCAAGCAGGGGGTTGGACTAGAAGACCTCCAAAGTCCCTTCCAAGTCTCATTATTCTGTATCCTAGTATAAATAATCTTGTCTGTCTGTTGCATCTGAAGAAGACGTCTCCAGTGTCTACAAAACTTCTGGTGGGATGAAAATCCCTAAGAGCTATGTTAACTTTGATCCACTGCCCATTAATGCTGGCCAATCTTATAATTTATCACTGTCGCAAGGCATTATCTAATTAGTCCTTCAGCAGAACAAAGAAAGCATTCATGCCACTACTGCTCCCTGGGCTTGTGTTTGTGAAGATGGTGTGTATTTCTGACCCCAGACCATAACAAATTCTGCAGGAGGTGATGGATTACTGTGTAACCAAAGCCTTCCGAATCCCTCACAGTTTTAACGCTCTTTTCAGCCCCAACTCTGCAACAAAGGGCAGCTTATTTTCCCACTTCTATTCAGCCGTAGGTTTTCCTCACCCCCCAAATAGTTGTTTCTATTTATAAATTATCTGGATCCTTTTTAGTCTGAGAGAATGCCATGGAGTGCCATGATGAAGGTGTTGAGTTTGGATTGGTTGACACCAGGTTCAAGTCTATTCTTCAACACAGAAATTCTCTTGAGGGATTTTCGGCAGGGGTTGGATTCAAGCGGTGTTACTACTGGTTCGGTGATTATCTTTTGCTGGCATATGTCTCCCCTGGTTGCAGATGCAGCCCAGTAAAAAAATATCTTGGTTTTGCCACAGCTTGAAAAGCAAACCGACCAGAGGATGGGAAAACAAGATAAGAACCTGATAATAAGAGCAAACAAATTGAAAGTGTGAAGTGGGTCAGGAAGGTCAGAAAGGTGAAAGAGGTTTTATAAGTGTCTTTATCTTTTCTGGCCAAATACCACTGGAAAAATTTTTGGTGCTTTGAAGAGTTCTATAGAACAATCCTTATCTACTGATAATTCATATTGTGTACCTTGGACAAAGTTCAAAGGAAGGAGATAACATTCGGGGCCTCTGGTTCACTGTCAAAATATAAAAATAGACTTCAGGACAGTTTATCTTGCAGACTGTTAGTTGTGCCAGTTAAATATCAATTGTTTTCCAGTCACCAATTCTAGTCTTCAGCAGTTGGGGGTATGTTGCTGATCTCAGAAACTATGTTGGATCAGGTTTGCTTGATCCTTGGATGGGAAGTAATTCTAGGGCTGTAGGCTGGACAGGAAAGAGCAAAACTTTGGAATACAGTGGTGGGATTCAAAAAAATTTACTACTGGTTCTGTGAGTGTGGCTTGGTGGGCGTGGCAGGGGAAGGATACTGCAAAATTTCCCTTCCCTTCCCACCCTACTAACCTGCTTTCCAGCTCCATTCTCCTGTTCAGGGCAACCAAAGAAGACCCAGCCGATCAGCTGGGACTCTGGAGGCAGAGAACAGATGGGGCAGGGCCAGTCAGGGGTGGTATTTGCTGGTTCTCTGAACTACTCAAAATTTCCACTACCGGTTCTCCAGAACTGGTCAGAACTTGCTGAATAACACCTCTGGGTCAATAGCAAATCAATTCCTAGCCGTGGCCCATGAAATGAATTCAGGTCAAGTTTGTTGGAGACTTTATTTATAATAATCTAAGATTTCATCAAGGGCTGTGTGTTTTTTTGGGCAGTAACAGAAAAGAGGTTGGTCATTGTTTTCTAGTTTTTTTGTTTCATTTTGTATAACATTTGTTTAATTTTTAATAAATGAATTTGTGTTCTGGTTTATAAACCTTTTTTGAAACAGGTTCAGCCTGTTTAACCTTTTTCAAGGTCAACCAGATTTGGTCATCTTAAATCCTTTCTCAACAAAATAAAATATAACAAAGTTGAAAGGGTCCTTGGAGGTCTTCTAGTCCAACCCCCTGCTCAAGCAAAAGACCCCATACCATTTCAGACAAATGTCCGTCTAATCTCTTCTTAAAACCCTCCAGTGTTGAAGCACCCACAATTTATGAAATCAAGCTGTTCCATTGGTTAATTGTTCTATTTGTTCCTTTAAATCCAGATTGCTTCTCTCCTTGATTAGTTTCCATCCATTGTTTCTATCCTGCCTTAGGTTAAGTCCAAGTTAATATAATTTAATTATGGAGTTACACCACATAATACACCAATATTCTACTATTAAAACACAGAATCATAGGGCTGGATTCTGGAAAGGACCTTGGAGTCATCTAGTCCAACTCTCTTCTCACAGCAGGAGACCCTATAGCATTTCAGACAAGTGGCTGTCCAGTTTCTTCTTAAAATCATCCAGTGTTGGAGTGCTCAGAACTTCTGAAGGCAAGCTCTTGCACTGGTCAATTGTTCTCGCTGTCAGGAAATCTATCTAGTTCTAAGCTAAAGGTAAAGGTTCCCCTCGCACATATGTGCTAGTCATTTCTGGCTCTAGGGGGCGGTGCTCATCTCTGTTACTAAGCCGAAGAGCCAGCGCTGTCCGAAGACGTCTCCGTGGTCATGTGGCCAGCATGACTAAACGCCTAAGGCACACGGAACGCTGTTACCTTCCCACTAAAGTGGTCCCTGTTTTTCTACTTGCATTTTTTACATGTTTTTGAATTGCTAGGTCGGCAGAAGCTGGGACAAGTAACGGGGGCTCACTCCGTAAGACGGTGCTAGGGATTCGAACCGCTGAACTGCCAACCTTTCTGACTGACAAGCTCAGCATCTTAGCCACTGAGCCACCACGTCCCCGTCTCTAGTTCTAGCTTGGTTTAAACTTGTCGCTTAAATTCTGTCACATAATCTGGGATGGGCATAAGGTATTTAATGACAGGCAATATAGTTCATTCAGGATATTGATGCCCTTCAGGTAGAATCACAAGGCAGATGTCACGCACATCCCTATTTCATGGTGACTTAATCAGTTTTCAAGTGAATATAATAAATTCCTTTTGCATTCACATGATGCCCTTAACTTACTTACATGTCTGACCCACCTCTTGGGTTCATGCAGTATTGAACCAAAGGAACAAAAAAGGTTGGCTTCACACAGGCCACAAGGAATCTAAGAAAACTAAACAAGCATACAGCGCTCAATAAACATAGCCCTTGAGTTTAACGACCCTTCAAAGTTACAACACCATTGGAAAAAGTGACTTACGCCCACTACTCACAATTATGACTGTCACAGCATCCCCACAGTCATGTGATCAAAATTCAGGCACATGGCCATGGTCATGTATTTATGATGGTTGCAATGTCCCAGGGTCATGTGATCACCATTTGTGACTGGCTGTCTTCTGAAAAGCAGAGTCAATGCAAGAAATCTAGGTTCATTTCATGATGGTGGAATTCACTTAACAACTGCAGTGTTTCACTTAACAACCATGCCCCAAAAAATGTAAAATTGGGCAGGACTCACTGAACAATCCTCTTGTTTAGCTATGGAAATTCTGGTCCCAATTCTGGTCGTAAGTTGAGGATTCCCTAGCATTCTAGGTCTTTATCTGACCTTCTTCAGGCTGTTGTGTCAATCATTGTATATGATCCCAATCAGTGTCCAAATGAAGGACTGGCTGCTTGCACATTGTTATTTTTTAAATGTCCTTTTCAAAAAAATCAGAAAGGGAGGTGCGTTGCAATCCAATATATTTAGAAAGCAAAAAGATGGGGAAGATGGAATAGAAAATCCTATTAATAGCTCATGCCCTACTCCAGAAGTTCTGGGTGTATGTGTGTGCGTGTGTGTGTTATTTTGTAATAGATTATATTGATTTTCGGTTGTTTACATTTTGATAGTGCTTAATAAATGTTGTGTTGTCTGAGGTATTTAGTGTGCTTAACAATACAGTTTATATTCTTCATCTCCACCTCTTGTTTTTTCTGATGTTATGCCTAATAAAAACAGTTCAGATTTAAGATCCACATATTTTCCTATCCTCTTTTCTAACCACTTATGTATTTTCCCAGTTTGGCATGTTGATGGCCATAGCAAAGATGATGATACATTGCAAAAAAAAAAAAAGAGATTCTGGGTGAGCCAATTTCTGAAAGTGTGAGGCCTATTACTCATCATAGAAATATCTGGGGGAAAAGGAGCTGGGAAATTCACATGGAGAAGTGACGCGTAGGTGGTTGCTATTCACCATCTCAGATTCTGTGGTAAATCTTGAATGTTGCAGCCCAACCATTTGGCTAGGAGACAGGAACATGGGGTTCCTCTCTTCCTCCTAACCTGGCTCGCTCTTTAATCTTTTGGCCAGTAGGCAGCAACATGTTGCAATTCTCAGCCCCTCTGTGGTTGAAAGGATGGATTTTGATGGGGAGAAAGGAGATTGGGAGCAGAAGATCAAGAGAGGGGGGGGAGAGAGAGATGAAGGAAGGAAGGAAGGAAGGAAGAAAGAAAGAAAGAAAGAGAAAGAAAGAAAGAAAGAAAGAAAGAAAATTCATTGCATTCCATTTTTCTCATGATATGATAAAGGTCTTTCCATGAAGAGAAAGCAAAGGTCATTCTTTCTTCAGAAAATCTTTGTTGCTTGTTTGTTTGGAATAAATTACATGCTGGGGTGAAGAAATGCCCCTGCTGCTGTCTAAAATACTACATTAACCTTACAGGTATAGGAAGTGAGAACTTCTGAAGAAAAAAAGAAAGTAGAGAAACCATAGAATTATGTTTGGGTGGGGGATTTGCACCGGAAGACCTGCAAAGGCTGAATAAAATGATATGGATACTTTTTTAAAAAGGGTGTGTAGAGAAAAGAAGGACTGGGGTGACATGATAACAGCATTCCAGTATTTGAGGGGCTGCCACAAAGTTTCTTGACTCTTGACAAATGTATCTTTTCTTTTATGTATACTGAGAGTATTTGCACCAAGATAAATTCCAATCACACTCGGCCAATAAAGTATTCTATTATATTTAAAGAGGAGGGGATCGATCTATTGTCCAAAGCACCAGAGGACAAGAAAAGAAACAATGGTTGGAAACTAATCAAGGAGAGAAGCAACCTGGAAGTAAGGACAAACTTCCTAACAGTGAGGACAATTAATCAGTGGAACAGCTGGCCACCAGAAATCATAGGTGCTCCATCACTGAAGGTTATTAAGAAGAGAATGGACATCCACTTGTCTGAAATGGTATAGGGTCTCCTGTTTGAGCAGGGAGCTGGACTAGAAGACCCCTAAGATCCCTTCCAGATCTATTCTGGATTGAATTGAATTCATCAAGACCTTGAAAAGAATGGTAAGCCCTGAATTTTTTTCTCCTTTCCTACTCTCAGCCAAGCAGGACTGGCTCTGCAATGAAATGGAAGAAGATCTGGCTGTTCGAGAGCCATTGCTAAACTGGCTATTATGTTGTAAATTGGGATTATAGATTAATGGCAAAGAATGTCTGTAGTTCAGGGCTGAAATGTGAGGTCCTTGGTGTTCTCTGAGGTTGGTGGTTTTCTTGCAGATGTTTCATTACCAAACTAGGTAGCACCCTCAGCATTGATGATGTTTCCTAGTTTAGTAATGAAATGTCTGCAAGAAAACCACCAACCTCAGAGAACATCAAGGACCCCAGGATGAAAGTACCTTTTTTCCAGGTAATAGTAACTATGCAGAAGGTCACAGAGGTAAGTGAGATTGAGAAAGGGCTAGGAGCAGAGGTGGTATTCAGCCGGTTCTGATCAGTTCTGGAGAATTGGTAGCAGACATTTTGAGCAGTTTGGAGAACTGGCAAATACCATCTCTGACTGGCCCCACCCCCATCTATTCTTTGCCTCCCAAGTCCCAGCTGATTGGCTGGGTCTTCTTTGGTTGCCCTGAACAGGAGAATGGAGCTGGAAAGCAGGTTAGTGGGGTCGGGAGGGAATGGGATTTTGCAGTAACCTTCCCCTGCCATGCCCACCAAGCCACACCCACCAACCCAAGCCCATCAAGCCACATCCACAGAACCAGTAGTAAAAAAATTTGAATCCCACCACTGGTTAGGAGTGACAAAAATATTGGGAATGTCCGATCTAGTCAACTGCCACTCTAGGCGGCACCATTACTGCATTCTCCAGAATACATCTATTCAGCCTCTATGTTCATCTTCCGCCAAGGTGGTCAACATGACATGTACTAAAGTATTGAATTCTACTAGGCAATTTAAACCAACTGTTATTTCCTCTGACTTCTGGAACAATGCTGACAGTTGTACACTATCATCTACACAACGGTCCTTGACAGATTTGGAGATAGTTCTCAAGTCTTTCCATGTCTTCTACAAGGTATTTGTTATGTCTCATAACTTTTCCTCCCTCCCTTAATTCCTTCTTTCCCAAAATTGCAGAAAAAAGAAAAATAAAAACAAATATAAAGAAATGTCTTTGTGTGATTTTCTTTTATGATATTTAAAAATTTAAATTGACCTCTTATTCTAAGGTTAGAGTTAGAATATTTTCATTTTTTTTCTCTTTCACACAAAATGTCCAAAAGAGGTTTCCAATCACCCTTAAAATTCATCAATTTCTTTTTTTTTCTAATCAAAACTGACAATTTTGCCATCTGAGAAGCTCCATCATCTCCACCATCCATGCTTCCATTGGGGATAATGTCAGATCTTTCTACTGTTGTGCATACAAAAATTTTGCTGCTATCGTGTATAAAAACAAAGTTCCAAGAGATTTTCTAACAACATTTTGTCAATCCGTGTCAAAAGAAACATCTTTGGCTTCAGTTGTATATTAATCTTTAATTTAATTACTGTAAAATATGCTTTTGAATCCATTTTTAGCCTTTTTTAGATGTCCAGAAAGCATGGTAAAAAGTCCCTTCTTGTTCACATTTCCAGCATAAATTCAAAGTACATTTTAGACAAATTTTCCAGTGACAAATACCAACAATGCCTTGTTTTATAATGTTCTCTTTCAGATCATAACATAAGCATGAATTTCTATCCTTTCGTCTACCTGTGTATTCTCTCATTGTTCCGTTTGTATGTTATAGCCAACATTTTTAGCTTATGTCATCATCATACATTCTTTCATTCCTTCTTCCTATAACAGTTTATCCTTGATGAACCAATTATTCTAAGTCCATTACTCAGTGACCCAGTCTTAATGCACTGCTTTTGACCTCAACTTCCTGCAAGTCAAAAGTGAAAAAACTGAAAAAGAAGACTGCCTCCACATCACACTGGGCAGCTAAAAAAAAGAAACTCACTGTGCGTAACGAAAAAAAAAAGTTACTAAGTGAATTAAGTCCACATTTTATTCTTTGGATGGATGCCTAACATAGCCTTAGCCAAAACAGCCATTTGTTCATCAAATGCTAATTTAATGTAAGTTAGAATTTTCTAACGGAACAAGAATGTTAAATGCATAACAGAGGCGATGATCAAATAGAAAAAAAAATAAGATCATTGGAGTGAGCCCATATTAAATTGGGGGAGGTGGATCTTCAAAACTTTGTACCAGTCAAGGGGTTTTTTCAAATATAAGATTGGACAGCTGTCTGAAATGGTACAGGGTCTCCTGCCTGAGCAGAGGTTGGACTAGAAGACCTCCAAGGTCCCTTCCAGCTCTATTCTATTATTCTGTTTCTCTGCTCCTGACAATACTGTACAGTGTTGTTTTTTGACCCACAATTCTCAACCACTAAAGAAAGCAAACTCAAATATAACCACCACAACTTCCCTCCCTCTATTGTCCACTTCTGTCCCACAAAGAGAAGAACAATAGATCTTTACTGTCTCTTTTGTCCCAGTATAAAAATCCATGTTCCTCAAACTGCGTCTGAAGAATGACCAATGACAGTGGCAGCCAGAAGCTCCTCTTTCATTTCCCATGAGCAAATGGTCAAGCCATGCCTCTTAGGAGAAGTTAAGAAGAAATAAGCTCAGCTTATTTCAAGCTACTGACCACTGTTGGCTTCTGTCAGTGTTTTCCTTTCGGTTCTCAATGTCCCTCATTAGCAACCCAAATGACTGTTGTAAAAGCCCCTTGGAGATCCCGAAGGGAATGTATTACATTTCTTGTTGCTGCCTACCCTTGATAATTTATCTCCTGCTGATGCCACAGAGTACATAAAATGTGCCATGAAATAAGTCATACCTCATGCGGAATCAATTTATTCCATGCCCCACAAAAATAGAAGACTTCTTTAAGAAATCCAAAGGTTGGGTTGGAAGAAATATCCATCTGGTTCAGTTCCAAGATGAAGGCACTGGAAACATGGAGGCTGATTGGACAGACAGTTTAATGATGGAGCAGAACCACATGTGATTCTGGGCAGCTGAGCAAATGGAGTTGAGAGTGGGTGGGTTTTATACCTTATTTTGAGCTTTGCACTTGAGCTTCCTGTTCCTGTGCAAGAACGTGCATTCTATTGGTGGTGTCAGATTCCCATGGGGCCATGTAGGGGTAATGTAGGGTTCATAGCTAGCTCTATTGCAGGGGTGTCAAACTCAAGGTCTGCAGGCCAGATGCAGCCCATGAGGGGCTTAGATTTGGCCTGAGGGGCCGTCCTGGAAACAGTGAAGGACTGGCCCGTAGTGCCTCTGCCAGAGAAAATGGAGACAGGTAGGGCCACGCATAGTCATCTGCCAGCAAAAAATGAAACCAGGGGGAGGGGAATGGCCTAGGAGGTTGTCATGACCAAAAGTAGAGTCCCCTCAAACTCCATTTTCACTGGCAGAGGATTGCAGGAGGCCATTGAGGCCAAAAACAGCTTGGGAGCCCGTTTTTGCTGGCAGAGCATTCAGTCCACCACAGGCACCCCAGACACAAATGACATCAAGGGGGCCATGCCCATCCTGGCCATGCCCCTGCCCTTCCCCGAGGTCAAACGCAACCCTGATGTGACCCTGAATGAAATTGAGTTTGACACCTCTGCTCTAGGTGTTTGTCTTAGCTAAGTTTGTTTGAAGTTTGGAGTGATGCAATGAAGGGGTTTGTGTTCTTAAAGGAGGGGTGTCAAACTCATGTCGTCATGATGTCACCATGTGACATATCAGGATTTTTTTCCTCTTCACTAAATGGGATGTGGGTGTGTCTAGCATGCGATGCATCTGGTCCACAGGCTGGGAGTTTGACAACCCTGCCTTAAAGGGTGTTGTGGTAATTCCTATTGTGATTTAATGGCTTTCTCCTGTGTTGGGTGATGGTATTTGCTTATGAATAGTGCTACCTATCTTTTTATCTCTTAAACACTGACATTTGCTGAGGACTGTTAAGAAAGGTGGAGGCTGCTTTCTCCCTCTAAAAAAACATGTTTCTCCATTTCTCATCCAGGGAAATAATAACATTCTGCCTTTTTAATATTTCTCAACATATTTCATTCTTCTAGGAGGGGGCGGGTGCTAATTTTGTACAGCTGTAATATAAACATAGATCTTGGCCATTCAGAGCTATATATATGACTGCATCCAAAAAGTCATTGTTCTGGCAAACTTTGGCAAAAAGGAAAAAAAAGGAAAAGCATGCCTGAACTTTGAATTGTGACTAACACTTTAAAAAGAGCTTCTTCACACCCCTTGTTATTAAGTTATGTAGAGGGTATGTGTGTGTGTCATATGATGTGGTTGCCACAAAAGAACTGGCTGGATGAGATGCACCAGGTGCCTGATCTAACAGTTCTCTTTTAGGGACACTCCCTGATTTGTTTGTTGAAGGTCCCAGATTCAACCTGTGGCAGTTCCAGCTAAGAATCCAAATATCCGTGAACTTAGAAACAACCTTTGTGAATCAAGCCCAGGCTCATTTTAGTGCAACATGAAGAATTAAGATCCTGGAGGAAATTCTCACTGGGATGTCTGTTCTATGATTCATGAAGTTTGTGCTGTATGTCAAGTGGTTGTATTCTTGCAGCGGGCTTCACAAATGAAGACCATTTTGGAGCTAAAACATATGAAGAACGGTTGCTGGAATTGGGTATGTCTCATTTAATGAAAAGAAGGACTAGGGATGATATGATTGCAGCGTTCCAATATCTCAGGGCTGCCACAAAGAAGAAGCAGTCAAGCTATTCTCCAAACCACCTGAAAGCAGGATAAGAAGCAATGGATGGAAACTAATCAAGGAGAAAACCAACTAAGGAGAAATTTCCTGACAGTGAACAACAATCAGTGAAATGCCACTAGAAGTTGTGGGTGCTCCAACATTGGATGCTTTTAAGAAGAGGCTGGACAGCCATTCATCTGAAATGGTGTAAGCTTTCCTGTTTGTGCAGGGGGTTGGACTGAAGACCTCCAAGATCTCTTTTAGCTCTGTTATTCTCCTAATTTGAAAGATCACTGGTTATTTATGGGAGAACTGCATGGTTTGCACATCTTCGCTTAGTGAGGAATGAATATCTGTGGTGTTTGGAAGCAGGCCATGATCAGGCACTGTCTTAGACAGCCAAGATCAGGCAATGCCTTAGGTAACATATAGTAAAGTAAACAACCACCAAATCCAGTGGCATATCAAAAGATGGAGAGAAGAGGGGATATGAATCAGTGTTGACTCCTGGTAATTGCCTGGACGAGTCTCTGCAGTTCTCCTGGCAAGACTTACAAAAGTGGTTTTCCCTTGCCTTTTCCCCATGAGTAGGAGACAAGGGATGGCCCAAGGTCACCCAACTGACTTTGTACCTAAGGCAGGATGAGAACTCTGCTAGTTTCTAGCCTGGTGCCTTTACCACTTGTGAGTCTTCTCAGGTAGACCAGACAGGAAATGCAACCAGATGAGTTAACTGTACTTTACCGTAAGGCTACTGCAACAGAGTCTTGAAACTCTGAAAGTACAAATCTCCCACCATCTGTTTTTACAGCTTGCAAAGTTAGGTAGTTTCCCTTCTGGGCTGTCAAACTCACACAGCAGAGAGTTCAAGGTTTTATTTAAGCAGGTTCCGATGTAATCCCCATGTTGAGTGGATCTGGCACAGCAGGAATGCTTGACAAGACTCAGTCCAAGAAGAGTGCAAATGAAGTCCAAAGATGAGTCCAAAGTATGAGTACAAGATCACAGGTCAGGATGGATGGAATGGGAGGCACCTGACAAGAAAGTGGACATGTTGCAATGCTCATCTCTCGGCAAGATTAAATTGGCAACATCGGTGTGACTCTTCATGATGGGCAAGGTGGCCTCCTCTCAAGTAGCCTAGCCAACCAGCATTACTCTCACGTGTATCAGCTGATGATCTTCTACAGCCAGAATTTCTGGCTAATGTCTTTTCATTTCTTCTCTGGTCCCCATCTTCCATGACTGGTGGTGGTTCAGTAACTATCATCCACAACTCCTCCCTTCTCAGGTACATCTCCATCTTTGAACTCCAGGAGAGGTAGTTTGTCTCATTCAGCTGAATAACCACAAAACCTCCTCCCGTTACGCTAATGGAAGCCATGTTGTTTGTTTCCGTTACAAGCACTAACCACTAGCAAACCATGATGCACGGCCTCTCTGGCTCTGGTGCAAGCTCTCATGGTTTTCTCTTCTCATGAAGCTATGGGTTATGTCTTCTCTTATCTGATCATTCTGTAAGCAGCAGATTTTTCTTCCATCTCCCAAGGTCATTCCTACATACCATTACCTCACTATACCAAATACAGAAAGGTGGCTGGTGGTAACACACAGGGGAAAAATAACTTTCTCCAAGTTTCTCTAGGCCTGCTAATTCACTGAGTTTGGGAGTTATTTCCAGTGGTGAAATGCTACTGGTTCAGCCCGGTTCACCTGAACTGGTAGCAATAATTGCTACCACTTTGGCCAAGCGCGTTGTAATAAAAGTTCTGATGATCAGCTGAGAGAAGAAAGAAGAGAAAAGTGTAGGATAGCAATGATTGTCAGTGTGAATACTTATAACTCACTTTTTTCAGTGCTGTTGCAACTTCTAACAGTTGTAAGGCGAGGACTAAAGCCCCTGTCACACTGCACCAATGGATGGAAAGAGGATGTAAAACGGAGAAAAACACTTGCCATTCCGTGCGTTAATGCGATGCTTCGTTCTGTACCTCCACTGCCTCCGTTTTGTCCTCTCTATCCGTCCAGCATCCGTCTATTGACATTTCATCCGCTCAGAAGGTTTTAAGCTGCTCAAAACTTTTGAGCGGAAATGTATCCAACTTGCAATCCGTTCTGCATCCTCTAGGCATACGGGGGACATCGTTCTCATCCATTACGCATCTGCTATATCCGCTAGCATCCACTGCGCTATCCGCGCCAACTCAAATCCGTTCCAGCGGAAACGGACGCAGGGAGGAAGCGGAACGAACGTGCAGCGTAGTAGCACGGACTGAGAAGGATGAAAGCGGATGCAGCTACGCATCCGCTGTCATCCGCCTCTGCATCCTCTCTGCATCCTCTTACGCATCCTCTATGCATCCTCTATGCATCCGCGTCTAGCATCCGCTCTGCATCCGCTTCCATCTGCCAGTGCTTCCGTTCCGCATCCGCTTTTCCATCCGCTCTGCGTCCTCCCGCCGCGTCCGTTCCTTTCCGTGTTATCTGCTCTGCTTATGCAAATTTTTGCCCCTTTTGAGATGCGGATCACAACGGATGCGAACATTTTTCTCGTCTGCTGTGTCCTTTTTACAAACGTTTTGCATCCGTTGGGCAGTGTGACAGGGCCTTTAAGTATATTGTCCCCAACTGAGGCATAATATGGAGCATTCAAATTTAATAGTCCCCTTCTGTCTCGAAAAATTCATTCTCAAACCTGGACAGCTGGTGCTAATTATTGTCAACAGTGCTGGAACAACTTCTGACATTTCACAATTTAATTTCAATTCAATTCAAATTCAAAAAGAAGTTGACATGGCAGACGTACTCCTTAAATTCATTTCAACTCTTCTGAAAAATTTCCTGGTTTAAAACGGCTCAGAAATGGATGGAAAAATGTGCTAAATCTGGCCACACTCTCATTATTATTCATGCAGCAAAATGAGCATGGAGAAATGCATGCAAATAATACTCGAAAGCGAGAAAGGAAATTGAATACACTCAATGAGAACATGTGGACTTTGTTTAGAGACTAAATAATGAAGCCAAGAGGAGCCTGGAAAGAATACAATGTGACTAAATTGTATGATGGACATTCAGGGAGATAGGGACAGGGTGGTGACTTTTAATGGAGCTTGACACATTGAACATATTGTGGGAACTAAGAAACTTTCTCTGGCTATAAATTTCTAGGTTGGAGAGGAAAGATCAAAGACAGGACACCAGAACACTATTTTTTGGAGGCACAACAAGGAAGAGTCCTAAATAACTTTTTCCAACATCGGTGAAGATTCTCAGGCATCCAGGTAAAGTTATCTGAAAGTTGAGTCCACCTGAAGGCAGGATAAGAAGCAATGAATGGAAACTAATCAAGGACAGAATCAACTTAGAACTAAGGAGAGATTTCCTACAGTTAGAACAGTCAGTGGAACGACTTGCCTGCAGAAGTTGTGGGTGCTCCAACACTGGAGGTTTTTATGAAGAGATTGGACAGTCATTTGTCTGAAATGGTATACGGTTTCCTGCTTGAGCAGGGGGTTGGACTATAAGACCTCCAAGGTCCCTTCCAACTCTGTTATTCAGTTACTCTGAGTCATGGCAGCTGGATTTATTGAATGTCTCAAACTAACAAGAAAATAAGACAATTTGCCATGACTCAACTTTCAGACAACAGGCAATCTTCATCGACACATTGCAACACGTTTGGGGGGAAAACCCCTGAGGTTTGTGCAGGAGGAGTTGGTAGATTTCAACAATTCTCTATCTTGCTAACTTGGTCTGACTGCTGAAGCTGCCCAGATGAGCAGTGAAATATCTCAAACTAACAAGAAAATAAGTCTGATTGCCACAACTCAGCCTATAAACCACCTTCTTCAGTCTTCTTTCAATGGCCTCTCTTGGAAGAAATATCCATCTGGTTCAGTTCCAATCTGGGAGAAAAGCACTGAAGGCAAAATGGAGGCTGGAGGCTGGATTGGAAAGAGAGTCCATTTATTGGTGAAGCAGAACCACATATTTGTAGTTCTGGTGCAGCTGAATACATGGAGTTGAGAGCTTTGCACTTGAACTTCCTGTTTCTGTGCAAGAACATGTATTTTTTGGGCTGTTATAGGGGTTTTATGTAGGGGTCATAACTGGCTCTGTAAGTTGCCTGAGCTAAGTTTGTTTGAAGTTTGGAGGATGATGCAATGTCCTTAAGAGATTGTACAATGTAGTGAGCTCTGCTGCTAGATGGTAATGGGTTAATCCTATTATGTCCTGAGGGGTCATGTCTTAATCCTTTCACCCTCGAACTGAAGGTCTTTTGTTTTGTAGATAGGCTGGCCCAAGCTTTTAAGGCGGGGGGGGGGACGGGACAAAATATCTGCTGGGGGAGNTAGATAGGCTGGCCCAAGCTTTTAAGGCGGGGGGGGGGACGGGACAAAATATCTGCTGGGGGAGGGAGCTGAGGCTCTGAGTTTCTGTCTCCCTTAAGATTTTTATTTCTCTTTTCGGAGAAATGTTTTATCCTGCCTTTTAAACTATTCTTCAAAATATTTCATTCTTCTGGGAGAGTGGTGAGTGCTAACTTCTTACACCTTTCTCAATCAAATTTCATCACTCACATTGGTTCAAACCATCATGACCAATCACCAAGTGATAAAAAAAATGTGGAATGAATAAAATACATCAAAGCTGCAATTATAACACAGGTAAGTGCCAGAATCCATGTTGGCCTTTGAAGAGCAAGAACTGCCTGGGAGTGAGAGGATATGATTCCCCAACCTCAAATCTGTGGAGTCTTGCTTGGTGCTCATAGCAAGAAGAAGCTTCAACTCTCTTGAACAGGCATGGTGAGAAGGCTTCTTGCAGAATCCAATCTGAGTTGGTCACTGGGACCGCAGGTTTTGTCTTCCAAGCCTCCGTACTAGTGCCCATCTTCAGGGAACATCTCTGTATGCTCTAGGCCAGTGGTGTCAAACTCAAGGCCCATGGGCCAGATCCAGCTTACGGGGTGCTTAGATCTGGCCCACAGGGACTCCCTGGAAACAGCGAAGGACTGGCATGCAGTGCCTCTGCCAGCGAAAATGGAGCAGCCCTCCTGTTGAGGTATTAAGATTTAAGAGCTGACCAGCAGCAGTAATAGCTGCCAGATGCTGTAAATCTGATGCAATGTTAGGCTGACGTAATGAAGGTGATTCAGCAGAGCATGTGTATTTCCCTTTAAGACTGGGGATTAAAGATCCCTTTAACAGGTGTTTATATAAGGCTGACATTATAGAGGTTGTGTTCTCTCTCTCCTTGTGTCCTGTACCCAGAGCAGAGTTTTTCTGTGTAGAGTTAAGAAGATATTTGCCTACCATGTTAGTGGTGGGATTCAAAAATTTTTTACTACCAGTTCTATGGGCATGACTTGGTGGGCATGGCAGGAGAAGGATACTGTAAAATCCCCATTTCAACCCCACTCCTGGGGGAAGGTTATTGCAAAATCCCCATTCCCTCCCCACCCCTCTAACCTGCTTTCCAGCTCTGTTCTCCTGTGCAGGGCAACAAAAGAAGACCCAGCTGATCAACTGGGACTTGGGAGGCAGAGAAGAGATGGGGTTGGGGCCAGTCAGTTATTGCATTTGCTAGTTCTCCAAATTACTCAAAATTTCTGCTACCGGTTCTCCAGAACTGGTCAGAACTGGCTGAATATCACCTCTGTGCCATGTATATGTCTGCATGTAACTGTTGTGTATAAAGCCCTGTTAAAAGTCTCTGTGTGCTGTGTTTTGCTCATGTTGCAAACACTCTGACACCTCCCGAGCTCCATTTTCTCTGGCAGAAGGTTGTAGGAAGCTGTTGCAGCCAAAAACAGAGATCGGGAGCCCATTTTCGCTGGCAGAACTCTCGGGCCACTACTGGTGTCCCCAACATGAGTGATGTCAAGCTGGACATGCCCACTCTGGCCATGCCCCCTTACCCCCTTACCCCCAAGGTCAAACACAACCCTGATGCGGCCCTCAATGAAATCGAGTTTGACACCCCTGCTCTAGACTGTTCTTTGTGTAGTATTTTTACAGTGCCTGTTGTGTTCCCTGAGGATTGTTGTAGTTCATCAGCAGCCTGTGCAAATGACAGCAGAATTGGACAGTGGGGAAGAAAGGGGACCAGTCAGGGAGTCTGGAGAGGAGTTGGATGAGGGTCCTGCATCCGATGCAGAGATGGGGCCAGGACCATCTGGGAGTGGGGTGCTGCCTCCAGAGTCTGGCAACAGCGAGGCAGAGAAACCAGGGGAGACTGTTCCCAGTGTGCATGTGCACAGAGCTGCTAGAAGGCGAGAGCAGCTAAAACAAATGGGGCGACTCAGGAGTAAGGCTAGGAGGTGATTGCCCCTCCCATAAGGTATAAAGAAAAGGCAAAGATAATGAAACCTTTGCAGGAAGCAAAGTCGTTCGTTCGGTTCAGATTCATTCTTGAAGCTCTTTGTACTTCAGGTGGTTTTTGCTCTAGTTTATTTGACACTTCTGTTATTGGCAGCACTTCACAGGAAAGAAAGGTGGATGCTTATCTTGAGGGACTGTTTGAGATTAATTACCAGATGGGAATGAAAATCATTCCAGCATTGCAATAAAACAAGACTTGTTTTTAAAATAAGTGTATGCGTAATTACGGTCTCGGAAGCCTTGGTCAGAACAAGGATGGGCTTCAACATGAGTCTGAATTTCAGAAGACAAAACCTCTGGTCTTGGTGACTGACCCAGATTGGATCCTAGGACACGTATATTTGCCTTCATTCATGAGAAGGCTTCTTATATGAAGTTTACCTAATTCAGCCTCCACACAGCCTACCGGTCATACGGTGATAATCAAGTTCCTTCTACACTTGAATAAGCAGCTCAGGTCCAAAGAATATACTATTCCAGGTTACTTGCAAAAAAAGCCTGAGATGACATCGGAGCATGAAAAGTTTTATGCAGTTCCTGGGTGCTTTAAGCATTATCTCTTTTGGTGGGGCCTATGTACACACTGGACTGCAGCCAACATGTCATTGTTATGAATCATGTCAGCCTAAAGTTCAGAGAGTGCTATAAAGTGGTGTGAGTCTTCTCTTCAGCCCTGGGTTATAAAATGTTTATACTTACAGCTATTTTCTTCCCATGGAAACATTTTAATGATTTAAAGTCTTGGCAATAGACTACATATCTTAAATTTTTGCTACCAACAAAAGAACATCTAGTTTGGAAGACGAAGGGTGAGGAGAGAACATTTCTTCCTTTCTTGTTCCAGAACATCTCCTAGAACCTGCCTATCTTTGAGTTCTGACTTCATTGGGCTGTATAATACCATTGGGTCTAGTTTCCCACAGCACACTCCTAGATTAAAAAGAAGGGGCCACAAAGAAGAGGGGATCCACTTATTTTTCAAAGCATCTGAAGGCAGAAAAAGAAGCAATGGATGGACACTAATCAAGGAGAGAACCAATCTAGAACTAAGGAGAAATTTCCTGACAGTTAGAATTATTAATGGGATGGCTGGCCTTCGGAAATTGTGGATGCTCCAACAGAAGAAGTTTTCAAGAAGAGATTGGAAAACTATTTGTCTGAAATGATAAAGGGTTTCCTGCCTGAGCAGGGGGTTGGACTAGAAGACCTCCAAAGTCCCTTTCAATTCTGTTATTCTGTTATACTTGGGTGCAAAAGAGCATAGAAGGGCAACATCAATTGTGGAGAATAGTCTTTTCTAGCTTGGAATAAGTTGGACATAAACTTCCAGAATTCCTAGCCAAGAGCTGAAATCTAGCAGAGCTGAAGACCTCCAGGATAAGAAAGGGATTAAATGAATATTCATGGACAGAGATAGATGTGGCAGCTGTAATAGTTTCTTTTACTAAAGTAAATCATTTTACTACATTCTGTGATATATACAGCAAAGTTTGAGAGACCTGTCACCTTCCTGATCTTATTGAACTTCATTCCCCACTAGTCCAATAAAGCATGACAAGGTCAGTTCTGTACTATTTGCTATAATATATAAAATGAGAGCAAATCCTACTCCCTTACCAGCACTGTTGACGTTGCCTAGTTGGGTAATGAAATATCTGCAAGAAAACAACTAATCTCAGAGAGCATCAAGGACCCCATAGTTCAATTTTCTGAGCTACAAATATTCTCGTCTATCCATTCTGAGGTGGTGATTGCTCCAAACATTAGGTTGGTCCCCCTGTTTCTAATGTAGCTGATCTCTAGATGTATGGAATTATTTTTATTTATTATTTTATTTATTTATTTATACATATATATTTATTTATTTGTCAAACATGTACAAGATAACAAGTATAAGTATGAACATAAACATGAACAAAGAGAGTAAATACAGATAAATGGGGACAGTAAGACAGGGACGGTTGGCACGCTGGTGTGCTTATGCACACTTCCTTTAAGGACCTCTTAGGAATGGGGCACTTCATGGCAGACAGTTTGAGATTGAAGCTGTGAGGGGTTGAGGCTATAACAACCGAGTCGGGCAGGCATTCCAGACATTGTCCACTCTGTGGCTGAAGTCGTATTTTCTGCAATCGAGTTTGGAGTGGTTTACCTTGAGTTTGTATCGGTTGTTTTCCCGTGTATTATTGTGGTTGAAGCTGAAGAAGTCATTGACTGGCAGGATGTTATAGCAGACAATTTTGTGAACTATGCTTAGATCGGACCGCAAGCGGCGCAGTTCCAGATTGTCGAGGCCCAGAATTTTGAGCCAGGAGGCATAGGGAATACTATTGTGAGTAGAGGTGTGGAGTAGTTTTCTCAAGAAATACTGAACCTGGTCAATTGTGTTAATGTCTATATAAAGTGCAGGTTCCAGGTGGACAAGCTGTATTCAAGAATTGGTCTGGCAAAGGTTTTGTATGCCCTAGTTAACAATCCAATGTTGCCAGAGAAGAAGCTTTGCAAAATAAGGTTAGCAACTTGTAAAGCCTTTTTGGCAATGCTGTTACAGTGAGCTCTGGGGCTCATATCGTCTGAGATAAGTACTCCTAAGTCCTTGACAGAGTAAGGGTCATCTATGAGATCGTTTCTGCCTAACTTGTATTTTCCAAAATTCCCAGCCAGTGTGGCCCTTGTTCAAAATTCTGAGAGTTGATGTTCACACATCTGGAGAAATTCCTTCTAAAAAAAGCCCCGTGTACTCAAAACTGACTTTGCTTGTGGATATCCAGTGATCCCCTAAAGCAATCTTATGTCAGAAAGAGCCAATTCCAAGAGCAGCAGCCAAGACACATTTTCAAATCCAGGCAAACCTTTATGAGGAAAAATCCCAGGAATTTCAGAAAACCAGCCAAGACTGGAACTTTTATTAATGATCTGTGGGATGCAATCCCACTGCTTCAATGCCAAGTGGATGCGGAAACAGATGGAGGAGATCGGTCTAAAAAGTGCACACAGAAATGGAAGGTATGACAAACAATAACAGCCTGCACCCTCTCAAACTTTCAATTTCCCAATAGGTTCGGTTAAACTGTTCCAGCAGGATACAGAGCAGCCCTGCAAGAAAAATAATGAAAATTACCAAATTAAATGGAAACAAAGATATCATCGCTGAATTCAATGCCATATCCTGCTCAGAATCTGAAAGTGTGGAGAACACATTGTTCTAGCATCATTGCTCACACTGTATAGATGTCTGATTGGACCATCTTCTATTCATGCATTTTTTTTAGCTTTGGGATTTAGGTATTTTTCAAATATGTTCAATTCAAGCTATACTCCCAAGCACCTGAAAGAAGAAAAAGAAGCAATGGATGGAAACTAATCAATGAGAGAAGCAACCTAGAACTATATTAATTTTGAGTTAAACTAAGGCAGGACAAGAAACAATGGATGGGAACTAATCAAGGAGACAAGCATCCTGTAATTAAGGAGGAACATCCTAACAGTGAGAACAGTCAACTAGTGTAGGGGTCTTCAAACTTGACAGCTTTAAGACTTGTGGACTTCAACTCCCATAATTCCTCCTCCAGTCATGTTAGCTCAGGAATTCTGGGAGTTGAAGTCCACAAGTCTTAAACTTGCCAAGTTTGAACTTTGCCAACCTTGCCTTCAGAAGTTGTGAGTGCTCTACCGCCGGAGGTTTTTAAAGAGATTGGACAGCCATTTGTCTGAAATGATGTCAGGTTTCCTGCCTGAGCAAGGAGTTTGGAGTAGAAGACCTTCAGGGTCCTTTCCAACTTTGTTATTCTATTTATCCAGATGTTGGTCCTTTGTTTCAGGATTACAAAAGTCATGTGAGGAACTGTTCTTTCCAGCAAAAAGAAGATGATATGGTATTGTGTAAGTTATAGTAATTCTTGCTAAATGTGACTTCCTGGACTCCCCATGTGATCTGACTTTTGTGCCTGGCCTTGCCCATTATGACAATGAGTTTGTGCAACAGGCCCCAAGCCCAAAGGTGTTTACCCCCTCCCAGTGGTGCGATTCAACCGGTGTAACAACCGGTTCAGTGAGCACAGCATTTCGAAAAAACCATTTTTTAACTATAATACTTATCTTCTGCTGCAGCCCCTGTGAGTAAAACAGCTGATGCGCAGCAAACCACTCTGCCGTATAAATCAGCTGTGCTCAAAAACAAGGAAATAAAGCACAGGAAAAGGTCAGGGCCAAATAATCATCAGAACTACAGGTTCCCTCGAACTGGTCTGAACCAGTAGAATCCCATCCCTGCCCCTCCACTTCCAAAATGGGGAACCCAATGTAGTACATACCATCATATTTGCATGCTTTATGAAAAGGTTATTTTCTGACAGTGGCGAATATCTGTAGCTCGGATGGAGGAAGAGGGTGGAGGTTTATTCTCTGAGCTTGTGGGTTGGTATTTTTCATTACCAGGCTAGGTAAGATTTTCAGCAAAGTTTAGGGGATGTCAGTGCTAGTATTCTTCTGCTTGTAAGGGCTTCGTGTGGTCAGTAGGTCTTATGATGGGGAGGTCATGTCAGGTGAGGGTCACTTTAGGTGAGGATTGCATGAGATGAGGACTTCTGATGGATTTTGTGATGGGTCAGTGTAGGTTGCATCAAGTGAGGGCTGACGGGCAACCCAGGCTCCCTCTCTCCCTCTCCTTCTCCTTCTCCTCCCACACCCTCTCCCTCCCCCTCCCTCCCTCCTTCCCTCCTTCTCTCTCTCTCTCTCTCTCTTTCTCTGCTGCATTCCCTCTTCGCTCTCAGAGCTCTCAGGTTGCCTTGATGCTGACCTTGACTCCCATGCCTCCTCCTCATCTGATTTTGCTGCTGAAGGGCTCATTTCTAGCCTTCCCAAACTTCCAGGAGGCCAGGTTTTTTGCCCTCCCTGAGTCTCCACTCCGCCCTGTACTTACCTGTATCCAAAATGGGCCGTGTGGGGATTCCTGGGAGAGGTGGGATGGGGTGGGTGGATCCAGCAGAAGTGGGATCTGGGGGTTCTCTTCAACTGCACAGAATCTTAGTTAGGGGATCTCCTGAACTCCAGCAGCCCACCACTGCTATCATCCCCTAAATTCTGCTGAACATCTTACCTAGACTGGTAATGAAATGTTCAGAAACCAACCCACAAACTCGGAGAATGGACCTTCACATTCATGTTAGTTTCTGTCTTCTTTTTTAGGAGGTCCATCTCTTCCTTTGGAGTTCATGCATAAGCACCACTGATGCCCTCATCCCAGCCACTCAGAGTATGCCATGTATGGGCAGGCATCAGCTCTCGATTCACGCCCGGGGAAGAAATGATAACTTTCCTCTCTCCCATGACCTCTGGCCTACTCTTCTGTGTTCTGCTTGAGGGATCCCTTGATGGGAATCCGCCTCAATTAAGAAGGAAACATTGAGATACAGTTGAATAGCCACAAGATGAGCTAAGGCCTTTGGTATCTTCCCAGCTCCAGCCCGGCAAGCTGTGGCCGACCACAGTTTTGAGTAAACAGCCATCACACCATTTCCTCAGCCTTGTAACAATGCAAACCTAACTGGCTGTTCATCATATTTGTTTGGACCTCATGATGAGAAGAAAAGGAGCATTATGTCTCCCATGGAGGAACTGCCTGGTTTTGACAAACCATTCCACTTTCTTCACATTGAAGTTTAGGTGGCATGGATCGTTTAAGCCACAAGATTACCTGCTTGTTCTTCTTTTGCATATGAACTTTTGAGGCTTGGTAGAATAGAGAATGGAATGGAATGGAATGGAATGGAATGGAATAGAATAGAATAGAATAGAACAGAACAGAGAATGGAATGGAATGGAATGGAATGGAATGGAATGGAATAAAAGAATAGAATCGGGAATGTGGAATGGAATGGAATAGAATAGAATAGAATAGAAATATAGAATAGAATATAGAATAGAATTGAAAATAGAATAGAATAGAAAATAGAATAGAATAGAAATATAGAATAGAATAGAATAGAATTAGAATTAATTAGAATTAGAAATAGAATAGAATTCTTTATTGACCAAGTGTGATTTGATATACAAGGAATTTGTCTCCAGTGAATAAGCTCACAAGTGTAAGTACAGCAAGTAATAGGTCATAGATCAGAAATCATAATTATAAAAATCGTTAATCATAAATTACAAATAACAACTGATAAATCATAAGAAACCAATAGGGGAAGATAGTAGAAAAAATGAGAGGAATGGGAAAAGACAAGAAATGAGACAATGCTGTAGGAATTAAGTGAAGTAGAGAGTTCAGAAAAAGCATAAACATGAGATAAACGTCTGTGGAAATCCATTAGCGGGAATGCTGAGTAAACATCCGACTTTGTCACATGTCAAAATTTCTTAGCACATCCAAATTTGTTCCTTCCATCTCCCAGATATGACAGAAGAAATGGCTCTCTTGTGTACTTTTCTTGGAGTGAGAATAAGCAACTACAGACTACATGAGAACAAATGTTGAATACTTCATAAAGAGAAGGTCATGGCCTTCTCTTATATGACATCCGTTCAGGTATTTGAAGTTTCTCCATATCTCATATCTTCTTCCTCTGCCTTTCATGTCAAGGTGAAGCTTTCCCAGATCCTTCAAACTCCATTTGTTTTTAGTTCATTGCTCATTCTCACAGTCATTCTTGGACACCCGTCCACTTTGACGGAATCCTTCTTAAGACATGATGCTTAGAACTGGACACAGTATTCAAGCTAGAGTCAAACTAATGCAGAATATAGCAGAACAATTTCTTCAGTAAAATTTAAGAATGCTGACAACCACAATTGACTCATATTTATGATGGTTACATAGTCCTGGTGGCCACTTTTTTGTGACTTTCTGACAAGCAAAGTCAAGGGGAATCCAGATTCATTTTTAAGGTGCTTCCATGGTCATGTGACCAACTCATGACTATACATTGAGGCACCTGGAACACTGTTACCTGCTCACCAAAATGGTAGCTTTTTATCTACTTGTATTTGCATGCTTTCAAACTGCTAGGTTGACAGGGGCTGGAGCAAGGAACGGGAGCTTATCCCTTCATGCATTGCTTGGGTCTCAAACTACCAACCTTCTGGTCAAGAGCTCAGCATCTTAACTGCTAGGCCAGTATGATTGTTTTAGTTGCACTATGTGGAAGTCCAACACATTTGAATGTTATGAACAGCCTAGTGCATCATGTTATTTTATATGCAGCTTCTATCTAGGACTAAGATAGTTTGCATAATGCTTCCAACTTCCTTTTTTAAAACAACCCTGTAATCCCTTAATTTAGGGCAGAGTCAGGGCAACTGGATGGAGCTGAGCATTTACTGGCCAGATGCCCTTCTTGATGCCTACATGGAGTTCGCAGCAAATATTTTTTCATTGTGCTCTAGGAGAGAAACATCTGCTGCTACCTAGGATTGAACTCAACCTTCTGAGTGACAAGCAAGTGTCTTTATGACTAGGCCACCAAATGTTAGAAGTATACCATGGGTATGCTTCTAACATTTCAAAAAATATATATCAGAAGAACTACTATTGGGTATTGGCTTGGGCTTTTTAAATATACTTTTTAAAAATAATTTTATGATTCTGGTCTTTTTTATACTGTTTTTATTGTTTGTGAGCCGCCCAGAATTATATATGGAAATAGATAGATAAATAAATAAGGATGCCAATGAGAAAATAAGGCAATGCCAAGAGAAACCACTGCATGTTGGATTTGCGTCAAGATGCCCTGCCTTGAACTTTGTCAACTAAGGAAGTTTTTTTTAAATGTCATTCTAATGACATTCTGCTTGTTAGTGCTTGCAATCCTTATGCACATATAGGGGTATAGTATCTGATCTGTTTTTTTTTTAAAGCAGTCATTTCCAAACTGTTTCCCCAGCACAGCAGCAATTTAGCAAATGATTGCATGCCTTTGTCATTTGAGGCACAGTTATCTTCTTTTTTCCAAGCTGTTTTATTTTATTCTACATATACACATCAATGCATCAACAGTGTGGCACCAAAGTATCATATATTTTAGTGCAAACAAAAATGGGAACATTAATAATATATCTTACATTAATCAAACTTATACAATTCTAATGTTAATACACATATTTGTATTAAATTATAATCCTTCATTATTTAATTATTCAATATTCCAGTACATTCTTCTTATGCCAATCACCATATTGTTTAAACAAAAATGATAATTTCATTATTCAATTTCTTCTTTTGTTTTTGTATTTTTTTTAAGAAGTGCGAAGACTAGTGGTGGGATTCAAAAAATTTTATTATTGATTCTGTGGGCGTAGCTTGGTGGGTATGGTGGGGCTTGGTGGGCGTGGCATGGGAAGGATACTGCAAAATCTCATTCCCTCTGCACCCCACTAACCTGCTTTCCAACTCCGTTCTCCTGTGCAGGGCAACCAAAGAAGACTCAGCCAATCAGCTGGGACTTGGGAGGCAGAGAATAGATGGGGGTTAGGCCAGTCAGAGGTAGTACTTGCTGGTTCTCTGAACTACTCAAAATTTCCACTACCGGTTCTCCAGAACCGGTCAGAACCTGCTGAATCCCACCTCTGGTGAAGACCCAAATCTATGGAGAAGGTTCTAACCCTTGAAGAGTGAAAGGAAAGAGAAGAGGAAGAGAACATGGTGCAGAGACTTATTTACAGAAGACCAAGTTAGAGCACCAAAAGACCAAGTTAGAGACAGATCAGCATGGAGAACATGTATTTATGTGGTTGCCAAGAAGATGACTTGATGACAAACCATCAAACCATCAACACACAACTGGGCTAGTGAATATATCCATGTCGTCCCACAGAATGATGAATTTTTCCAAGAATCAATTATAGAACCTTAAATGATGAATTTGTGGGATTTTTTCGGGCATCCTTAATCAGAGGATGTCCTGTTTTGAATTAATAGGTTAAAGAAACAGTTTGCCAAGGAAGACCAAATCAACCTTTTGTTTGGGATGATTGCTTGCTAACCAATAGCAATGCTGAATAGAGACTTCTGGAGTGGGAACTATGAGCTCAGGTCATTTCCTGGCTGGCAATCTACTTGGAAGGGTGAGGTAGGATTGTGTGTTTTGCAGGGTGGAATGGAAACACAGGTGATGTCAAAGTAAACTTCACCGCAATGTGGATTGCTGGAGATGACCAGGGAGACAGAAGCAGAAGGGCTTGGGGAATGGAGTCACCGTTTTGGAGGGGTGCAAAATGTATTCTTTATGAAATGGGTGGAAGCATTCCATCTGTCTCTCCATTATTGGAATATGCTTTCCCTTTCATTAAATTTATAGTTATCTTTCTTCCAGGATCTGGAGTATGAAGTTGTAGACTACCTCCAACGCTGGTATACCCCCAGGCAATGTTCTGTTCTGACAGAATATCTAAAACTTTACACACATGGCAACCAAATTGGATATTGCATCTCTCATGGTCAAAAACTACAGAAATTACAACAGGTGGTTTTTTTTATGCACTGACAATATATATTGGACCCCACATCCATATTTTTCAAGTAAACATAGAAGACATACATATATAATTTGTGTACATATTTATTTGTGTGTGTATGTATGTGTATATGTATATATGTAGTGTGTATGTATGTATGTGTGTACATAGATAGATAGATATGGATATATGGATATATAGATATAGATAGATAGATAGATAGATAGATAGATAGATAGATAGATAGATAGATAGATAGATAGATAAATAGATAGAGATATTTGCTGGTGCTTTATTTAAACTTCCTGACCTCTGTAGATGTTATATACTAAATAAATACATTCTATTTCTGTTGCTAAGTGAATTATTAAGTGAGTTTTGCCCCATTTTACGGCCTTTCTTGACCACGGTTGTTATGTGATTCACTGCAGTTGTTAAGTGAGTAACAGGATTGTTAAGTGAATCTGTTTTCCCCATTGCCTTTGCTTGTCAGAAGGTCGTAAAATGGGATCACATGACCCCAGGACACTGCAAACATCATAAACAGAAGTCAGTTGGCAAGAGTCCAAATTTTGATCCCTTGGGGAGCTGCAATGATTGAAAGTGTAAAAAAAAACAGTCATAAGTCACTTGTTTCAGTACTGCAGTCACTCAACGAATGAATGTAATTCAAATGTAATTCGACTACCCAGAAGATAAATGACTAGCCATGAATTTGAGTTCCGGCCACACAATTGTTTTCTCATTGTACACATGTAAATATAGTATGTATATGTGGCATGGGTGTGCTCTGACATGACCTCCAGAGTCTCGGATGTCATTTGTGTAATTATTGTTTTTTATATAGTATATAGTGGCTCACATGACTGGACTGTATTAATTTGTAAATAAATGAATATGAATACTAGAACATGGAATACAGAATAATGGGGTTGGAAGGAACCTTGAAGGTCTTCTAGTCTACTCCCCTGCTTGTGAAGAAGATTCTATATCAGTGATGGCTAACCTTTTCGGCACCAAGTGCTCAAAGCGTGTGTGTGCATCCCCCAAATGCAGCGTGCGTGCCCCTTGTGCATGCGCCCCACTCCCCCGCGTAAATGCCTGTGACCCCATGACGTCTGTGCATAAGCCCATGACCCGTGTGTGCGCTCCACCTGATGCACGTGCAACCCCCGCGTGTACCCCACCCCCTGCACATGCACACTCAAACCCCATGTGCACCCTGCCCCCACACATATGTGGCAGAGATCTTAAGACCAGCTGGCTGCAGGAGATGTGCGTGCATGCGTGGCAGAGCTTAGCTGGGGCAGTGGCTCGTATGCCCAGAGAGAGGGCTCTGCCATCATGGTCCTATGCCATTTCAGGCAAATGACTCTCCACTCTCTTCTTGAAAACTTCCAGTGTTGGAGCATCCACAACTTCTGGAGGCAAGTTGTTCCACTGGTTAATTGTTCTAATTGTCATGAAATTTCTCTTTAGTTCTAGGTAGATTCTCTCCTTGATTAGTTTCCATCCATTGCTTCTTGTCCTGCCTTCAGGTGCTTTGTGGAATAGCTTGACTCCCTCTTCTTTGTGGCTTTTGTTCATGGGGTTATGCTTTTTTCAAACTTTTTACACAGAGAGCCCAAAAAATTCTCCATCACTCTATTCTGATGTATATTCAATCAAAGCAACTGAAAGGCCATCACACAATGTAGGTCACCCTTTGCTTTCAACTCTGTTGACTTGATAGTTCTATGTCGTAAGTAAGAGACAAGTCTAGGGCTACACAATTCTCAACCTTGAAGCAGAAAAAGTACCTTGGAACTTGTGAAGTATCTCAAAGTAGTATCTATTGGGAAATCCCCCCCCTTTTTTTTTGAACTATTACCATCTGGCAGACGGTACAGAATAATAAAAACAAGGACAAATAGGCTGAGAAACAGCTTCAATCCTAGCGCAGTAGCTCTTTTGAATTCTACTGTATAGTGCAGTGTTGGTGTGGTGTCGGGGGTTTTCGATTCAATGTGTGGAGTGTGAAGGATGTGTGTTTGTGTTTATTTTCATGGTCATGATGTGCACTGAAGATGGTATTTGATTTAGTCCTACGAGGTGCAATGACAATAAACTAAACAACTAAACTAAACTATTAGCATCTCCAGAAGGAAGAATGAAGGGAGAAAACTGTTTGGATTTTTCCAAGTCTCACAATGCAAATTTAATATATTATTACTTTTTTAGAACTATTGTTTCCTCTTCTCCTCCTCCCATGAAACATAATTTCAGTCAATGATTTGGCTCTTCAGCTCCAGATTGTCCCTTCTCAGCGTCTTTTGTTTGCCTTGACTCTTGGATCAACCCCATAACTGGCTTGGCTTTTCGCGTGGCCCCCAAAATTAATGTTTAATCCAAAACACCTCTTAAAGCCCAAGTGGAAGCGGGTCGGAAACTCCCTCCCTCCCCTACATCCCACTTCAACAACCCTCCAAGAAGCTCTCGTCTTCCTTGGGGTGATTGCTTGGGATTTAAGCAATCTGACAATTGTCCTTGCCTTCTAGATGGGTGGTAGAACACATTGGCTGAATTTGGGAGGGGTCCCCCAATTCAAGCCAAGTTCTTTGCCTTGAATTGGGGGACAGAGTGAGCAATAAATGGTGGAGTTTTGCTTTAATTTGTAATGAAATAAAAGCTTGTTCCAATATTCTGGTTGTTTTCGTTCCAGACAAACTTAGGTGGGGGAATTCCACATAACTCATTTGGCATCAGCCTCGGAAAATTTGTCAGTGATTAATCAGGAATCTCAGAAAATTTGTGAGTGATTAATCAGGAATCTCCTTGAAGCCCTCATGTCTAATTGGCAGCCAATGAAAGGACTTGACTGCTTTGACATCAGCAGGTAAACTTCATTTATTTAGAATAAGGAGCTGTTTATATCAACAGGGCCAGCCCAGGATTCTAGTGATCCAAGAATAAAGGCAGGCAAGTTTTATAAATACGTTGATAGAATGTATAATTTTAATGAGAGAAAATGAGGAAAGATCGCTGCAATATTGGCCAGAAACACTTCACAATTCTGGTAGTTAAGGAATTTTTGTGACCAAAAGTAACCAGTCTAGCAGTTCCAGAAAGATCTGGGAAACATATGGGGGGGAACTTTACTTTGTGGTGTAAAGCCTACGGAGATAGGGGAACTTGTTCTGACGTAGGCTTCCCCAACAGCACGGAGACGACTCCTCAATCCGATAAAACCCCTTTTGTTTAGTTTACAATAAATTCCTCTCCAGCAAAGTCCTGGCCAACAGTCTTTCAAGAGATTTCACAACTACAGACCTTCATCAGGCGTGGAGAGTTGCCAGGCCGATATCTTTCAGATGCCACACTGTAGCAGGCAATACTTGGCAGGAATGCAGGAGCAGATCTTCACCCTAATGAACTAATTGTCTCCTGCAAAACCCCATTCCCCTTTCGATTCTCTTTAGGAGGGGCCATTCACCGTCCACCAGTGGCTTTACTCCTGAGTTGAGCCTTGTACCTTCGGTGTTCCCTTCTTCTGTCAGCTCTGTGCATGCGCATGTTGGGAACAGGCTCCAGCTGTTCTTCTGCCTCACTGATATCTGACTCCGAAGGCAGCTGATAACTGTCAGATGGCTGTGGCCCCAACTCTGCCTTCAACACAAAGTACTGGTCAGAGCCTTCCCCAGACTCCAGGACTGGCCTATGTTCCTCCCTAACCTCCTTACTGTCCAAATCTGTTATCAGCTCCGCTGGCCACTGGTGGGCCACAGCAGAACTTTTAGAAAATTTAAGTCATACCACAGGTAGTTCCGGACTTACAATGGTTTTTTTAGTGACTGTTCAAAGTTACAATAGTCACTGAAAAAAGTAACTTATGACTCTTTTTCAGACTTATGACCATTGCTTCATATCCATGATCATGTGATTTATGCTTGACAACATATGTTTATGGTTGCAATGTCCTGGGGATCATGTGATCCCTTTTTGAGACCTTCTGACAAGCAAAGTCAACGGGGAAGCCAGACTCACTTCACAACGGTGTTACTAATTTAACAACTGCAGTGATTCACTTAACAAACACAGTAGGAAAAGTCATAAAATGGGGGCAAGACTCGCTTAACAAATTTCTCACTTAGCAACAAAGGTTCTGGGCTCAGTTGTAGGTCATAAGTCAAGGGCTAATTGTAGTAACTTCACAACGGCAGTGATTCACTTAACACCTGTGGCAAGAAAGGTTGCAAACTGGGGCAAAGCTCACTTAACAACTGTCTTGCTCAGAGACTAAAAATTTGGGCTCAATTGTAGTCGTATGTCAACGGCTGCCTGTATATGTGCTTGGTCCTTCAAAGGCATTTGGCATTTGGACAACTGCTTCTTGGGAAGATGTCACTTTGACAGAAGAGACAACCTTGTAGAGGTGGTATCCAGCCAGTTCTGACAGGTTATGGAGAGATGGTAGCAGACATTTTGAGTAGTTCGGAGAACCAGCAAATACTATCTCTGGTTGCCATCTATTCGCTGCCTCCAGAGTCCCAGCTGATCGGAGTTCCAGCTGATCAGCTGGGTCCTCTTTTGTTGCCTTGCACAGGAGAATGGAGCTGGAAAGCAGGTTAGTGGGGTGGGGAGGGAATGGGATTTTGCAGTATCCTTCCCCTGCCACACCCATCAAGCCACACCCACCAAGCCACACCCACAGACTTGGTAGTAAAAAAAATTGAATACCACCACTGCAACCTTGCAATAATAATTCTTTCTTCTTTATGATGGTGAATTGCTGGATGAATCTTCAGACCTCAGCTTTATCTCCAGGAAATTTCTTCACCTCTAAGGCCACTCCGATCTGCAATCCAGAATTTCCCTAGGGCAGAGTTGTCAACTTGCTGCTCTCCAGATGTATATTAAACTTCAAAACTACCCACAGCCTCCAGGCAATCTGGCTTATCCTGAGAATTACGGGTCATCTAAAACATCTGGGGAATAGCAGCTTGGAGAAAAGGCTCCTTTAAGCAACACAGGTGTTCCAATCCTGGGAAAGTGTCCTCTGCCCAATCTGGCCATACATTTCTTTAATGGAGAAAGCAATGGAGGGTTTGTGTTGAAGTTGGAAATTTGCTGGGACACGTCAAGGTTTCTTTGGCCCTGACACTTGGCTTTCTGTAATCCTTGACTTTACTTCCTGGCTCTGGTTCCTGGCTTGATCTTTTGGTACTCAAAATCACCAGACTCACATTTAGAATTATATAGTTGGAAAGGAATGATCACTCCATTCCGTCCAAGTTCATGCTCAGTCGAAAAATCCAGATGAAAGTGTTTGTCTGAAATATAGGTATAGGGCAGGCCTGTCAAACTGGTGGCCTGTGGGCTGGATGCGTCAAACACAGGTCATGCTTACCCTGGCTCCACAAAAGGTGGAATGGTGGCCTAGTGGTGAAGATGCTCATCCCCTGCTCCGAAGGTTGAGATTCAATCCTAGGTAGCAGCAGATATTTCTCTCATAGGGCACAAAGAAAAAAAATCTGCTGCTGTGATCACCACGTGGAGTCAGGAAGGGCATCTGGCCAGTAAACGCCCAGTTGCCCCGACTCTATCCCAAATTAAAGAATTACTGCAGGGGTGTCAAATGGGATTTCTTCCACAGGCCGAGGAGTGAGGGGGCGAGGAGCGTGGGGCAGAAGATGGGATGGACTCCTCCTGAAGCACTCTGCTGGCCAAAATGGGGTGCAAAGAGGTCATATGTGGCCCCCCTCAGCCCTGTTTCTGTCCTGAATGGCCTTCTGTAGCACTTTGCCACCCAAAACGGGGTGGGGGGGTGCACGCAGCCCCCTCCATGCCTTGTTTACGGCCTCTGTGGCCTCCTGCAGCACTCTGCCAGCTGAAAATGGGCCATGCAGAGGCCTTGCAGAGCCTCTGTGCGGCCTGTTTTGGGCTGACAGAGTGCTGCTGGCGGGCGGGGAGGCCGAAAACGGGCCTTGAGGGGCCTTGCAAGGCCTCCATGTGGTCCATTTTTGGCCGGCAGAATGCTGCTGGCAGCCAGGGAGGCCGAAAATGGGCCTTGAGGGGCCTCGCAAGGCCTCCATGCAGCCCGTTTTTGGTTGGCAGAGTGCTGCTGGAGGCCAGGGAGGGCAAAAACTGGCATCACAGGGCCTCACAAGGCTCTTGTGGTGGAGAGAATGGAGCCCGTTTTTGGCTGGCAGAGTGTTGCTGGAGGCTGGGGAGGCTGAAAACGAGTCTTGCGGGGCCTCACAAGGACGTTGATCCTTTGATATTTCCATGCCAGCCTCACGAGTCAGATTTAAGCACCCCGTGGACTGGATCTGGCCTATGGGCCTTGAGTTTGACACCCCTGGATTACTGGGTCATAAAAAGGGAGTTACTTTCAACTGACATTTCTAATCTATAAAGATTGCTTTTAATTTTGTGTCTTCAAGGGTATGAGCAATCTCATCAAATTTGAGGTCATCTGCAAATTTGTTAAGCATTCTTCCATTTCTTCATTGAAGTCATTAGTAAAGCTAGATCTGGTCTTTGGCAGATCATTCCAGACTGACAAATCATTCCAGACTGATGAAGGGCCAGTGATGAGTGTAATTTTTAAGCCTGCGATGTATCCACATAATTTTTCAAGCCACCCAGCCACACTTATTTAATTAGCTAAACACAGTGCTCTACTAAAATCCCTTGATCTAATGTTTGAAGCATTTGCAAATACACTCAGGAAAGTGACCCAAATAAAAAAGTAGATTCAGTGAATTGAGCAAAAAAAGAAATATTTCCTTGATAATTCCATACTACCTTCTGTTTTCTAAAAAACAGATCTAAAACCTCCCCTCTTATGTCAAAAGGGCCAGTTTGTTGTTCTCTGCATCCTCTTTATCTCCCTTTTTGAAGATTGAGAAATACGTGAAACAGATAATCAGAATTGGAAGGACCTTGCAGGTCATCTAGTCCAACCCCCCATCTAAGCAGGAGAGCCTGCACCATTTCTGACAAATGGCAGTCCAATCTCTTCTTGAAAGTCTCAAGTGATGGTGCTCCCACAACTTCTGAGGGCAACTTCCTGTTCCATTGGTTGATTGTTTTCACTGTCAGAAGGTTTCTCCTTGTTTCCAGGTTAAATCTCTCCTTTTTCAGTTTCCATCTATTATTCCTTGTCTGGTCTTCGGGTGCTTTGGAGAATAGCTTGACCCCTTCCTCCTCTCTGTGGCAGCCCCTCAAATATTGGAAGACTGCTATCATGTCTCCCCTTGTCCTTCTCTTCACTAGACTAGCCAGGCCCAGTTCCTGCAACCGTTCATCATATGTCCCGAATCATCTTGGTTGATCTTCTCTGTACTTTTTCTAGAGTCTCAACATCTTTTTTATAGTGTGGTGACCAAAACTGGATGCAGTACTCTAGGTGTGGTCTTACTAAGGCTTTATAGAGTAGTATTAGTACCTCCCTTGATATTGATGGTATCCCTCTGTTAGTGCAACTTAGGATTGTTTTTCTCTAATCATTTGTTGCTTCATCTGTTCTCAAAGGTATCTCAAAATATCTCATAAAAGTTCAATCAGAACATTAACAAGTTCATCCAGTGCTCTCAGATCTCATCTGACTTCAGACAGTGTAATGATTCTTCTTTTATTTTGAACATAATCAGCTGAACAAGCTCTTTTTTTATTTTCCTTGGTCAACCTCTGCTCATTTCACTCTCCAAAACTTACTCTATTGTTCCATACCAGGGGTCTTCTGTTCTATATGTAAATGGGTGACTCCAAATCTACAAATCTGATTGGCCAAGAAAACTAAGCATTGGATTGGTT